>JASANB010000655.1:0-174205 GCA_030248155.1 Sabatieria punctata | reverse complement strand
GGCCGGTGTTCCGTTACATAATCCTATATAGGATTTTTTAACGGGCCGAGTGCCGTGAAATATTCCTATTGCCGTTAAATAATCCTATGAAAGCTGTGACATTGTCTAATCGGTAGTGAGCAGACCGAACTGGAATAGGCACGCGCAAGTACGTACGATAGGTGCTGTTTAGCAGGTCCAAAATTATCATACAGCTCATCTTTACGCCTGCATCGGAAAGAGACTGAGATCGATGATGATGATTTAGCCAGTCGAGTTGAGCAACTGCAGAAGCTTCGAAGCAGAAGAAGCAAGAGCAGGCATCGTGCGCGTTGTGATATAGAAATCGGACAAGTTGTCAGACCCGAAAGAAGTAATAGAAGTCGGTTCAAAAGAATCGCATAAGCTCAAAGATCCGAAATCCGTGAACAGCCAGCGCCTGTAGCCAGCGTTTCCAGTGTAAGGATGAGCCAGTATCAGCGGCCAGTCCCGAACTTCCCATACAATTCAAACCAAACTTCTGGGCTGACTTGCTTGGTAAAACAGCGGAAGACTATCTGGCTTTTTAAAAAATGGAAAGTGATAAAGTATGGGCAACAACCGACGAACTGTTTGCTACTGCCAATCTTCTGGAAACGCCTATATGTGTGTGCAGCTGCTACAGCGATAAGTCAGTCAGAGAGACTAAGCCATAGAGGAATCGGTTCCTTTTATGGCTTACCTCTCCGACTATGGCTATGATGTTCCATCGATGGCTAATGAACGCCTACTTAGCCATACATGGCCACTTAGCCCTCTATGGCTACTTAGCCTTCTATGGCTACCACTCTTCCACAGCATAGCCAACGATGGCTACATAGCCATCTATGGCTACATAGCCATCTATGGCTACGTAGCCATAGATGGCTAAGAAGGCGGGGCCTCCTCGAGTTTAGCCATAGATGGCTACATAGCCATAGATAGCTACGTATCAACATAGCCATCTATGGCTACGTAGCCATCTATGGCTAAAAGTGTGGGGCCTCCTCGATTTGAGCCATAGATGGCTACATTGCCATAGATGGCTACGTATCAACATAGCCATCTATGGCTACATAGCCATCTATGGCTAAAAGTGGGCGGACCCTGTTTTTGTAGTCATAGATGGCTATGTAGCCATAGATGGCTATGTTGATACGTAGCCATCTATGGCTATGTAGCCATCTATGGCTAAAATCGAGTCGGCCCCACACTTTTAGCCATAGATGGCTACGTAGCCATAGATGGCTATGCTGATACGTAGCCATCTATGGCTAAACTCGAGGAGGCCCCGCCTTTTTAGCCATCTATGGCTACGTAGCCATAGATGGCTATGTAGCCATAGTTGGCTATGCTGTGGAAGAGTGGTAGCCATAGAAGGCTAAGTAGCCATAGAGGGCTAAGTAGCCATGTATGGCTAAGTAGGCGTTCATTAGCCATCGATGGAACATCATAGCCATAGTCGGAGAGGTAAGCCATAAAAGGAACCGACTCCTCTATGGCTTAGTCTCTCTGACTGTAAGTGGGTGTGCCAGAAGCATTTCCCAAAAGGAAAGAAGGAATTTTCCTAACGTCATCTAATCTACCTGAACAATTCTGTCATGTAATATTAAAATATTATTGCCATCACTATAGTAATAGGATTATTTCACGGGGATAGGAAAATGTAGCAGGTCCCTAACCGTTAAAAAATCCTATAGAGGATTATTTAATACAACACCGGCCAAAGGTGGTCGCAAAAAAAAATTTTACTCAAATAATTTTGGACCAAAAATTCTTAAACTACTCAAAAAGTTAGCTAAAATCCCCAATTTTTTAGTCCCAACTCATATTGGTACAAAAGAAATTCGAGTTGAGAATTTTGGTCCCATAGTTAAGCGGGCCGATTTTTGGCGGCTTGTATCTCGGGAATGGAGCGTCAAATCCATAAACCCTTTGCAGGTTTAACACAACTCATGAATGCCTATTAGTACACCAACGCACAGGTCTCTACGGCAAAGTTCGATTTTCAACTTGACATACCAAGACTCAATCGAATCAGAGACTGACTCTTAAATTTTTTAGACAAATGCGTTGAACATTGATTGATCACTGGTAAAAAATAACATTCCATCATACGTGTAAGTCTGAAAAAGAAAATTTTCAAAAATAACGCGTGAAAAAGAAAATTTTCAAAAATTTTCAAAAATGACGCGTGCGTAATGGATTTCTGATATAAGCGCCGAATTTGATTGGATGAGCGAAAGTCGCAGCATGGTGGTTTGCCAGAATGTTGCTTATTCATAGATTTGCCCTACATTTTTCAGATTCGACGAAGTTTGAAAAATTCTCTTGCACTCTGCTTCGCTGCCCTAATGGACGAACAGCCGCAGAAACGGCCTAGGAGGACCGATTCCTATGCGTCCAGTGAAGAGGTATAAGTCATTGGTTGATATTATTGATTATTATTAATTTATTCAACCGTGAACAGAGTAGGTATTCAAGTGTTCCAGCTAAGTTTTTTCTTAATTGCTATGTTAATCTTTTCTTTGCTCTTTTTTATAAACCTTCTGGTGAGGCCCAACTGATAAAGTTTGAACTAGGTCAAGGTTTGGGGCCGGAACCTAATTCAGAGTAGGTCAAAGTTTTTCAAGATATTCATCTTTCTTGCTTCTTTTTTCTTTACCTTCCACTTTCCACCTTTCTTTAATTACGGTCAAGCTTAGTCCAGAAGTTTAGGCTCAGGTTCAGGCTTTGGCTTCAGGCTTAGGGTTACGTTCAGGCTTTGGTCACACTCTTCAGTCAATAGAAAAATGCTATTATATACATTCACACAACCAATTTATATACATACATAGAGTATAAGAATTTCATTTGACAAACATAAGCAGACATGTGTATGCGTGATAGTGATTGCACATCAAATAGTTTTACTCACAATATTTAGCTCCAGTAGAATCTGGAGCTAAAATATGTGCCCTTTGGCTTCATTTGTTGTCCTGCTGGCTGAGGTTGTGGCTGAGGCATCCCACCCTTAGTTTGAGGCTGCGGCTGTGGCTGTGGCTGTGGCTGAGGTTGAGGTTGAGGTTGAGGTTGAGGTTGAGGTTGAGGTTGAGGCTGAGGCTGAGGATACTGAGGCTGTGGCTGTGGTTGAGGTTGAGGTTGTGGCTGAGGTTGCGGCTGAGGTTGCGGCATTGTCTTAGGCTGCGGTTGTGGTTGAGGTTGGGGCTGAGGTTGGGGTTGTGGTTGAGGCTGTGGTTGAGGTTGAGGCTGTGGATATTGCGGTTGTGGCTGAGGTTGAGGTTGGGGCTGAGGTTGGGGTTGTGGTTGAGGCTCTGGATATTGCGGTTGTGGCTGAGGTTGAGGTTGGGGCTGCGGTTGGGGTTGTGGTTGAGGCTGTGGTTGAGGTTGTGGATATTGCGGTTGTGGCTGAGGTTGAGGTTGGGGCTGGGGCTGGGGCTGGGGCTGGGGTTGGGGTTGGGGTTGGGGTTGGGGCTTTGGTTGTGGTATTACTTTAGGTTGAGGTTGAGGTTGAGGTTGAGGTTGTGGGTACTGTGGCTGAGGCTGAGGTTGAGGCTGGGGTTGAGGCTGCGGTTGAGGCTGCGGTTGAGGCTGAGGTTGTGGCAGTGTTTTAGGTTGTGGTTGTGGCTGGGGTTGAGGTTGTGGCTGTGGTTGTGGCTGGGGTTGCGGTTGTGGTTGTGGTTGTGGTTGTGGTTGTGGTTGTGGTTGTGGTTGGGGCAGTGTTTTAGGTTGGGGTTGGGGTTGTGGCTGAGGCTGAGGTTGTGGCTGAGGCTGTGGTTGAGGTTGTGGATACTGCGGTTGAGGCTGTGGTTGAGGTTGAGGTTGAGGTTGAGGTTGAGGTTGAGGTTGCGGTTGCGGCATTGTTTTAGGTTTGGGCTGCGGTTGCGGCTGCGGTTGAGGCTGTGGTTGTGGTTGGGGTTGGGGTTGTGGTTGAGGTTGGGGTTTTGGTGCCCCTTTGGGTTGCGGTTGAGGTTGCGGCTGAGGCTGAGGCTGAGGTTGAGGTTGAGGTTGAGGTTGAGGTTGAGGTTGAGGTTGAGGCTGTTGTGGCTGAGGCTGAGGCTGAGGCTGAGGTTGTGGCTGTGGCTGTGGTTGAGGTTGTGGTTGTGGTTGTGGCGCAGTCTTGCTACTGAATGGGACACCATCGTGCCTGTTGAACTTCTTTCCAAACAGTGTCATCAAGTCGTTTTTGTTCCATGGAATTACACTGTTGAGAGCGTAAGGACAGCCAGCCACGTTGAGATTGACGGGACATTTGTGCGCACGCCATGCTGAAATTTCATTTATTGAGTGTCACATCACATTCTTCGGTTTTAAGTTGAGTTCTATAATAAAATATGCATTTGTAAAATAGAACGAAAAAACATCGGGCCGTCCGATCATTTATGTTCCATTTAACGAGTTTTTCCTTTTACCCAAATTCAGCTCAAAAAAGGGCCAGCTTTGAATTCAAATAACGCACACTGCCAAGCTTAGTGGCCGTCGTAAACTACGACGCTCAGAGAGGGGGTTGGGTGACTGATTTAACGTCGAAAAACGTCGCAGGTGGTATGGCTGGCATCGAAAGCGTCGACGTTTTTTAATTGCTTAAAGGGCGTGCAAAAATTACGTAATGGCATGAGGTGGAGGGGTTTCGCCAAAAAATATTAATCATTACGGTGGGGGAGTTGGTTGCCGACTTCATTACGTAATTTTTTAAAGTGCAGAAATCACTGAAGTGGCCATAATTTTAATGGGTTTGACGTACAGTACATGTAGTCCCGATTTGAAGTCATTGGGCTTACATTTTCTCAATTTCACTTAGGTTAGAGAAGGTAGCTAGCGTTTAAGTCACGGCTTTCCAGTTTTGCAAATGTTAAATGGCAACAGTGACCTTTGACATCTTATTAAGAGTTTATACGGTATAGCACTTATCGACTCGATCTTTTACAGGGTTCGTGCAGCTTGTTCAGAGCAAAATTCCCTGGCCAAAGTCAAATTTCCCTGACCAATCAGAGTGATAACATTCCAAGAAGGGTGAGAAGTTTTTAAACATTGGCTCTGAAAATCGCATTTAAACGGTATTCTGAGGGTAAAATTTCAAGTTGTAGTAGTTGTGGAAAGCCAGAAGTCCCATTTTCAAAGGGTGGTGTGTAAAGCTCAGACAGTTCCCTTTGGGCGAGAGATGATTCTACTGCTATCAAATTTTACCCTGACCGGATTGCAAAATCCCTGACTTTTCCCTGATTCCCTGACTTTTTAAAACTTTTTTTCCATGATTCCCTGACTTTTCAGGTCCCGCACGAACTCTGTTTTATGATCATCGATCATCAGTCAAGCGATTCGAGTGATAGGGCAACAGCCCTAAAATCCATAATAAAACACTTTGCTTCATCTTTAACAAAAAGTCACCCAATGCTGGCTTCTATGTAAAACGAGAGCTATACGTACATACATGTACGTACAGTAGTTGTAGCTCATCAATAAAGAAAACTAAGATTATCAATTGTTACTGTTAACGTCATTTTACATAGAATTGAACTCAAAAATTTCGGCTCTAACTCCTCAAGAAATTGAAATTTCGGGGGGCAGCCAAATTATTACGTAATTAGCGAATAGCGGAGAGGGGTCAGGAAATTATTACAGACGAGGGGAGGGGGAGGGGGGTCCGAAAATGGGCAAAAATACCATTACGTAATTTTTGCACGCTCCCTAAGAAGCTTTTGTCCGAAACTATACTACAGGGAAAACTCAACCCAATTCATGTTTCCAACTGCAAAAATGGCAGTTCACTGTCAAAAAGTTTTTTCATTTGCTTCTACAGTATGTACATACACGTTATTGTGCATTTTTCAATGCGGGACACAGTACAAAGTTTAGTCGGGGGGGGCGGGTGTCAGCCAAAAACGTTTGTAGTTTTTAAGGGGAACTATGCTGAAAACGTCGAAAAACGTCCGGAGGGGGGTGGGAGTGCAAAATTTAGAATTTTTGAACGTCGTAGTTTATGGACGGTCGCTTAGGAGCAAGTTTGGAATAGTGTGCACAAGAGTAATAGGCATTTATCTATATAAAAGATGCAAACAAGACAGCTCCTAAACTTCGAATTTTGCTCTCAGAAAATTAAAAAGTCGTAAAGTAATTTCAAAGCACGACTTTGTCAACGGAACCTTCGATTTTTAGCGATTTTTTGGTACTTGATCTCTCTCTCTCTCTCTCTCTGAATTTTGGTTTATCCCCCAGCTGAGCTCAGACCCACATACCGATCTCCGTCCCATTTCGACTATTAACCTGCTACATACAGTCGAATTTGCGAACTATCGGTATTATAGTGGTTGACTCGACAGTTTTCCTGATTTCGCAAACAAGATACACGTTGTGCGACTGAATAGTTTAGTTAGCAATGGAAACAGGCTGGTCAACCGGACAAAACGCTATGAGTATGAATGAGTTACTACCGAAAAACCTAACCATCTAAACGTTTTTCTACGTAACAGCACAATTCAGAAACAATAATAATCAAACGACAAACTGGCTAGAGCTAAAAGAATGCATTGTCTTGATATCTCGAAATAAGTAGACTTCCCCTCTATCTGCTCAGAATTTTTTTCCAATCTGCCTAACAGACTGAGCTAAGTAAGGGAGAGACTTACGTTCGCATCCAGCCGTTCCGCAAGACTTCTGGCAATGGGTTCGCATGAATACCACATTGGTGTAGCACTCATTGTTTCCGGCCCAGTAACAACAGAACGGATGGTCGTCTCGCACTTCAGCCAAGGCAAGGCAAGCTAGCGCGGCAAGGATCCACCAGCTAACGCAACAAGTCATTCTGTAGGTATCTGACAAAGCAAGTGCGATCGCTGACAAGGACTGCAATGAGGGTATCTGCCGGGCGGCTTCCTTTTAAGGCCGTCCAGAAAGGACCTCGACGCGCAGCCACCCGAAAAACCTACCCTTACACCTGTGGGGCAACCTACTGACCGGTTTTTGTGATTTTACACCAAAACTGATCATTTCTGAGTGACGCCTATAGTGAAAAACGCAATCAATACAATCTACAACGGAACTCTGTCGGCACCTCCCGATTGAATGGCGTAAAACTTGCGTCCTTATCTCGATCACTATTCACCGCACTGCCTAAATCGGGCGCAATCTTTACTTAAGTCCTTGCCTGATTTACACTCAAACGGCGCTGTTTAGATTTTATCGTCGGCCATTAACAACTGTCGGACATCCGTAGCCAGAGTGACAGTGCAATAATGGTCGACATCCTTGTAATAAATGGGTTGTTTTGGCAGAACTAGTGCAACCCTTTTTATAGCACTACCGATTCTTGCAATACATAGAGTTTAATGCTGTCTTACCGACTCGTAAATGCAAATCTGTACGCGCCAGACTGATCAGACCTACATATGTACGTACCTGTCACAGTTTAGTGGCGTGGCAGATTAACTTTCGAGGTGAGCACATTTCGGTCATTCGACATCGCGCACCATCTAGTACCGCCGTATTCTGTCAGGTCGATTTGCGATTAAAACAAATGAAACGCCCGAGATGTCACTTTTCTGCCACCGAAAGGAACAAATTTGTCAAGTTAGAAAAAAGTAAACGGTCGGAACGCGGCCGATTTGTTTGAAGAAACGGCACCTTGTTCTCTGCAACGTTTCATTTTGACGAAATGTAAAATTTACAACCGCCAACATACTGGTTGCGTGGTAGAATCGGCACCAATACCGTACCCCGTAAATTGAACTGAAATTGTTGGAAAATACATGGGCCGGGGGGTGTGGGATGTATACCCCTCCCCTCGCCGGCCAATGCCTCCCCGGCCGGCCATACCCCGTTCCGCACCCCCCCCCCTTCCGGAGGGAGACAATTTTCGCTTATTTAAGGCAAAATAGGCGTTTTTTTGCCTTTTTTCGGGAAACCCCCCCTTCCCCCGAGGTCTCCATACCCCCTCCGGATTTTTCCGGCCCATGTATGCGTTGGACTAGCCAGTTTTCCTGTATTTTGTATAGGGTTACAACTAGGGATGCAACCGAAGTTCGGTATTATTCGGTTTGAACCGAATAATTCGGTTACTAGTGCTATTCGAATTCGGTATTCGAATTCGGTATTTTTCAAACCGAATAATACCGAATATTGTAAAACCGTTAAAATTACACTGTTTTGCTTAAATTTGCACAGAAATCACCAAGATATTTCTCTATTGCATCTCTCTGTTCATTTACTATGCTAAAATTTTGGCAAACAACAACTATTCATGCGAGAAGTTAACGAACTTCAAGGTTTGACTTAATAATAAACAACCACATTTCGGCCTTTTCAGTTCCCAGTAGACTACGTTGTCAGCTTTCCACTTTTTACCTAAGCGTTTGTATTACGTACCAATTATGTATAATTGGTCCCACCTATCTTGTCAAACGATCATCCAATAGTTGTACGCCTAAGATGCCAGCTCCGGTGCTTACAGTAGACTGGATTGGATACTCCCTTACTTCAACTTTCTGTATGTGTCTGCGATTTGCGCGTAAATATACTCCTGTTATCCGCCACATGACGGATAATTGAGAAGGCCCATTCGCCCAACCCGCTGTCAAACCCAACTTTTAGCTTCGGTTTTAGGCTTGCGTTTAGGGTTAGGTTTAGGCTTAGGGGCAAGTTTTTTTTATGAAATTATGAGGGTAGGGTATACATTTAATGGAAAGTGTCTTTGTGCTGTGACTTCACATAATTAATCAGAGCACTTGTGGCCTGATTCGCGCCTCTTGAAATTGTTTGCTTAATCTTGCATTTGTCCTTGTTGTTTTAGTTACAGGCATGTAGGTAAAGAACGACCAAATAGGGCTTGTTTTAGTTACAGGCATGGTTAAATCTATAACATTCAAACAATACGTCACTCTACAGCATTTTTAGCATTAAAAAGTTTAGCAAAAACAAGCAATATTAGTTGGACAGTAAATTTTTTGCATTCTGCGCCGGCAAATCATCAATATTCGGTATTATTCGGTATAATTCGGTATTATTCGGTTCCGAAAATCCGCTTCGGTATTCGGTATTCGGTATTCGGTATTTTTGTATTCGGTTGCATCCCTAGTTACAACCTTGTAAATGAAAAAAATTGCTACCCTAGTCTGAGCGCGACAACTGTTGAGTGGCGAGTAAAACATCGTCAACTACTGAATGAAGCTCTAGAACTGGAGCGCGTAACACTGATGAGAACGGAACCGACTCGCCTTCCTGTTTTTTCAGTTTATCTCTCGCAATAGAACTCAAATCGAAAAAACGTGACAACTCAAAATCAACTCACAAACAATCCTGGCACGAAAACTACGGTGGGCGCGAAGTTGACAGCTGTGCAAACTGCGTATGAACCTGCGAGTTCTGTACACGCTGTTTCATTTTTGAATCGTATTTGTTCGGAACACAATATGTAGTTAAATTGGTTTCTGCACTTTTTAGCCGAACCTCGACAAATCGAACTATTCGGTTTATGGAAGATTGTTGGGCGGACCGCCTACGCTACGTTCCAGGTTACGGAGTTTGACTCCTGCATGTCTCATGAACCCTTCAACGGATCTTGATCACATTCAACAGGCTCTAGGTGGATTTTATTTAATCTTCTAAAACCTACAAGCTCAGTCTTCCATTCCACGTACGGTACCGAAAATACACGTGCTGAGCAGAAGAGAATTGGCAAAAGTTCATCGACATTTAAGCGAAACCATACACAAACGACAACCACTTCTCATTTGATCATTGAGCAACGCATACAACATCGGATTCCAGCAAGTCGAAGTCAACGCTAAGAAGTGAAAGAGCAGAGCCAGAAAATATTCATGGGTGAACCACTGCGGCGGAAACAGGTCAAAGTCCCGCATGATGTGCAAGAGCGTGGTAGGCAACCAACAAGACCCGAACACAACCACCATGCACACCAGCATGAGGTTGGTGCGGCGCTGACGCCGTTCGCTCCGGACACTCGTGCCGCCACAACCAGTCAACCCTCTCCGAGACCGCCTGAACCGACGTCTTCGCTGCAACTTTCTACATTCTCTATTATGCTCACTCTGCCGCTTCCACCCATACACTTTTATGTACGTACAGTACATGTACTTTAGTAGCACAATAATTATGCACCACTTAAGGTAGCATCTAGGTAGTACCAGTGCTCAATAAAACGTAAACTATCATTCGGTGAGATCAAAAAGATTATTCGAGTACTTGAAAATCGCGCCCGAAAGGCATTCTAATTTGTTTTCTCTATATGGTTGATACTTTGTCTATCTCCACTGGAAGAAAGATGCATAGCTACATTGTATACATGCTCACCGGAGAGACTGGGGTTGGGAGTCTGAGCCTAGCAAGGCTAAAATTGCGGGAAGCAGAGTGCTAAAAATCGTTCAAACATCGCTGAAAATCGTAGTTTAGGGTAAAATTGCTATTGGGGCCGTCCATAAACTACGACGTTCAGAGAGGGGGGTACCCGGAAAAACGTCACAGAACGTCGGAGGGGGGTGGGGGTGCAAAATTTTGAATTTTTGAACGTCGATGTTTATGGACGGCCCCATAGAGAAGCGCCAATCTAGGCTCAAATACAGATAAACATTGCTGTTTTGCAGACAATTATCTATCTTGTTGTTGTGTACAAATTGGCCAAAAAATGCGTCCCAAACATCTGAGGAGGGTTTCCGTCCGGGGTTCTGCGGCCTTAATCGGTAGGGTGAACCTTTCTTACCCACCGTACACTCCCTGCTACTGTATGAACCGTGAGCACATGTTCAAAGCAGATGAAGCAATAAGAAATACCTTTCTCAATTTCAGGTAGATGCGAGTATAGCAGGCTGATATGACCATGAAGGGCAAGAAGAATTTAAGCAGGACCGATCCGAGCGAGTAGACTTTTCTATGCGTGGCACTTCGCCACTTTTCCATGCAGAACCTGCCACAGTATTCCAACGTTTCTGTTGCCAGAATAGGTACCAGTTCTTGTCGGTTCAGAATCGGCAGACTCACTGCTACTGTCAAAGTCCATATTGCGGCCAAAATTAGAAACGTCACTTTCGGTTTCAGTGAACCAGAGACTGGGTGAACGATCAGTATGTATCGATCGATGGCGATCGTCATCAAAGTTAAGGTCGAAACGAATGTGCAACTGTTCTGAAATGTCTATCTCTTACCTTAAGACAGCCAGGCACGCACTTACTTAACCGCATACGTATATTGAACTGGTACCTGGAGCTGGCGCAGGTCATCCGCTCAAACAGGAGTGAGATTGGAGGTCTGAGCCCCAATTCGGGCAAGAGAGTACTATTAGCACTGCTTAAAATCGTAATTTCGTGCTAAACATCGCTAACAAATGCCAAGCTCGGTTCACATTCAACTAATACAAACACTGCTTTTTTTCAATTCAATTTTCGTCTCTCAAGTAAGCTCGTAAAATTTTATAGCATGGTAGAAAAATCGGACTGGGTAGAAAAAATGTTGTCACGCGGTTCTTTATCCGGCCGGATGTCTGGCTGGTCCTAATAGTGGTTGTGCCGACCCCATGTTACATGAATGTATACTGTACATGCTTTATCGATCAAAAACATATAGGTTGTTAAAAAACCGGAATTCACTTCCAACTTTAGTTTGAGTAGATGGCTCTTCTAGCTCTAGGTTTCAGTTGAAATAGCGCTCTGGCCGAGCAAACATAAGCCACTGAGTCGGGTACTGTAACAGTCTACAGTGAGCAAGTTCAGCAACTGCCTTTTCCTTCTGTTTTTCAGTCTGTTAAATGTTTTTGTCTTGCTTTTTGCCTCAGATTCGGAGTCGAAGGTGTGTGCTAAGTTTCACCAAAAGCTCGTGTACCTTCAGTAGCCATTATTCAAGAGCTGAATGCTGTACTTGAAGAAAAGGCGCAAACTGCACTTCCAGGCATTTTTTCAACTGACGTGGAGCGCCCCTTCGAAAGCGGTGTACCAACTCGTGGACTTGGGTTTTGTTTGGGGTCTCCTCTTCAAGTATGGAAATCAGCTCTTGAATTATGATGTCGCATCGCAGCTCTTTTTGTGAGGCACTCACAAATTCGACTCCGAATTTGAGGCCAAAGGATGATAGAAACATTAAAAACTGAAACGCAGAATTGCAGTGTGCTGAACTTTGCCTGTTACAGTACCCGACTCAGTGGTTTCTTTTTGACCTGCGACCAACCAATCGACCGGCCAGAGCGCTCTTTCAAACTGCAGCTAAAAGATCGGCCTTCTCAAACAAAATTTGGAAGTAAATTCTGGTTTTTTGAACAACCTGTACAAGTACCTGAACTACCGGGAAAATATGGCAAATGACCTTGCCAAAGAGCCAAGTCTTTCGGAAGGCAGTCACAGAGCTTACGACCCCTACGAAAAGCGCCACCACGACGTCGACGAAAGCGAGATTGGCCAGAAGAATGTTGCGAACCGATTTGAGGATGTGCTCACCCACACAAACCATACAGATAACTGCACAGTTGGCCACCACTGCGAACGTGATGGTAGCTCCGTAGAGCACAGTAAATACAGTTTCTGTGACTGGGTGCAGATTGAGGTAAGAACCCACCTGCGTCACGTCCACACAGTTGCCTCGCTGCATCTCTGCAACCTAAACATTGAATTCGCACGCGCTTCCGCCGTTCATTAGGCAACCGCACTTAGCAATTTGCGCCATTTCAAATTGCACTCTCTATAATTTGCACCGCTGATAATTGGTGTAATCATTTTCTTAGCTTCATTTTCCTAAACCGGCTGCAACCTACCGTAAACTGCGAGACTCAAAACTACAGTACATACTTAGTAGGGATGAGCAAAGCACGTCCGTGCTGCGCGGTTTAAGAAAATACAAAAATGCGGCCAAAAATGGTCCGAAAACGGTTTTCGCAACTTCAAGCGAAAATTCATTTTTATGTCCGGTTATTGATAGGAGGAAGTCATGTATTAATATGAAACAGAGTATGAGCTATCGAATAAGATGCATTTTGAATCCCTATCATATACATACTTCAAAACTGACGCGGCACGAGTGACGACTCCGTCCGTCCGTCTGATTAATCGACGGTGTCAAACCTAAGCCGGACAGGATTATGTAGAGCCTAAGCCTAAACCTCACTTTCGTTCATCATCGAGAGATCATGCAAACTGTAGTGACACAAAGAGATGCAGTGCCGAGAAACAGAGATGAGACTTTGTTTGCGGGCAGTTTTGTCGGATGAGATTTGCGCAAATTCGCCCACGGCTCTGACCGTGGACTGCATAATTCAATTTCATTTCAATAGGTACGAATTGGTTGTCACGTTCTGCACGTTTCTGAGCATGATGGTACGGAAGTTAGTCAACCGATCAATACCACGATTCTTCCTGTCTCAGTACCGGAACTTTTGGCATCCCAATCTTCGCCCACGATTGTGGTGGGGTAGCCCTACCTTGTAGTAGTGGTTGCCTTAGATGGTTCAGAGATTTCATACAAACAGGTACCGACACCCATGGCCAAGGGCTAGGGTACCGTTACGACATGCCGATAAGTGTCTTGACTTTAGACAAACAAAACACTGTTAATAAACAGGTTATAAAGGAAAGTTTTGATTCGGTTTGTCTACAGTGCATACCGGCTGCACAGTCCACTGCAGAACGAACTGCTGTCTCAACCAGTGTCGGTAGAGCAAGAAAGATAGAAGATTTGAATGCGTTGCGGTTTGCTAAACTGCTAGTCTAGCAGGGAACTGGGTAAACAATAGAGATAGCGAATGGATGGTTGGTTTCCTCCATTCAAGCCTTATCAGGTAAATGCACGGCGCTCACTTTCAAGCGTTCCTGACATTCCGGCGCAATGCGCAACGAACTGGCTGCTTCCTTGGTCGAATGTCAAGCTTAGTAAGCTCTTTTACCCACTCTCCATTTACCAATCAGATTAGTCGTAGTCAACAACTTTGGTTTCTCTGAAAAACTCTATTTTCTACAAACTGACTATGATAAGCGAAGACTGTGGTTTTGTGTACAGTCTTGTGGGTTTGTTGACCTCAGAGTCATAGGTCATAGGGTCAAGCGACGTTGGAAACAGACTAGTTTTGGCCGGCAGCCAAGTCCTACTTACGTAGTACTTCTGGTAATAGACTGTTTTGTGGCCTGCCAAATAGATACGTAGGTCTAAAAAATAGTGACGCCACGTGGGACCTGTTCTTCTGTTTGGAGCAAGCGGTATTACAACGGTTTTATGTGTTAAAGGTTGTCGGGAGGCCGGGTAAGTAGACGTTTTACATCAGAGCTGTCTACCATGCGTCCTTGGACGACTCGAGCGTGTGTTGTGGGTTTGGCAGCCGTCCTGGTTCAAGGGGTCAGATTCATCTCCAGCAATTACGCTCGCTCCTCCTGTCACGGAATTTCCACAGCCGCTGCGATACCCGGGCCAAAAAAGTACACTCAGTCAAGTACGTATACTCTTCTTACCCGGATGTTACTGGTAAATCATGTAAAAGAGACTATTCAGCTTGTGAGCATTAAAATATTGAACCTGTTTTTAACTACGTCAGCATGTTCGAACGGAAACGTGACAACACGTGATTTTAAACCCACCTACTTACAAGACGTTTTTCGTCACTCAATTCGCCTTTTTGGTGCGTACGCATTGCAGCCGTTGCTGGTTTTGAACGAAAGGGTTAAGACGAAAATCTTTGAGACGGTTAACCTAAAGCACAAGCTATCGTTTTTTCTTAGAGGCAGAGTACTATCGTTTGGTATTGGATTTTCCAAATGTGTATGTGTATACACATTTACTGTCAAATGCGTATGGTAATCTGTGTACACATTCAACAAAACACTGTGTATTTTTTGTGAGTATTGAACTGAAAATGCTAATTTTGTGGTGAATTTTTAAGCCACAAATGCTAGAAAAATCAAATCTCTCAAAATCCACTGCTTGAAAACAATGATAGGTTTGAAATGTTGTTACTTTACGCTATTTTAATGCTTTCTTAGAATATCACTGTTTATTAATGCAGCAAAAACATCGAAAATTTTGGATACTACTGCTCCAAACTTTATGGACTTTTGCTGATCAAATACACATACACAAAAATAAACATTGTGAGCACTGTTTGTGTATAATATTTGAAAATACAATGTGTATTTTTGTGTATGGTAAACGTAATGTGTATATGTAATGTATTCAAAAACAACAGTAGGACAGAGGTTGTTCTGGGATTCTAAATTTGTGTTTTTTCAGCACTAAATGTCACCCAAAACATTTGGAACAGATGACGTGAAGTTCACGGACTTATTTATGTACTATGTACTGCTGGCTTTCAAATGATACCTCATAGTATTTGTGATGTGACTATTGACAATCTAAACGGACTGAATCAACAGAGACCAGTTTAGTCATTACCTAGGTACTATTTCCACTGCTGCTGCAACAGAAATATTTATAGACTGAACACCGTATGCAGATTGTGTACGTGCAATGTTTCGAATAAATATGTTCAACACTAAAAACGGGGGTTTTAAGGAAACTTTTCACTACTCAGGAGGACAGGACTGACTCAAATTTGGCGCATTTAACTTTAACAGACAAAATTGCCTACATTTTAGCAAACATTCTGCAAATTTTAGGTTGTTTGGTTAAGCTTTGCGGAAATGAAACAAAAAAAGAAATGTTTTCATTTTCATTTGCTGTCTCTAGGTTTAGAAATTGCTCAATTTAGGATAATCTTTACTTTCTCAGGAATGGGCCAAGCCTGGCCTGGTCCGCGCACCAACCTTTAGCACTAAAATTTTGCAAGGATACCGAACATCTTCCAAAGTTAAGCTTATTTAGTAAGCATTTCAGTGCATCTGTAGACAATCGAAAAATCCAGTAAACCGGACCGGATCAGCCTGGTCCGATACCGGGCCCGACCGGAAATCCGGATTTCCGGTCGGGCCCTAGTTACAACTATAAAATAAAAGGTCGTTAAAATCAGTCTTAAAAACGGTTTTGTGATTGAAATCTTATCACCACATTTCACTCCGTAGAGCGCGATCTGCAGGCAGCACGGAAAATTGGCACCGTGGTGGCTGTTTAAAACACGCGCCAAAACCAGGTTAGAAAACCCGCAACCGTCCTATATTCGCGATTATAAAACTACCGCTTTATAAAAAGTTCAAGGAGAGAGAAGACGAAGATTGAAGGTAGGGAGATCACTACTTGCGCCGATTAGTGTTTTGAGTGTGTACATTTTTGGCCATTTTTTTGTTTAAAGAGGGCCACCGTCCTTGGGCTTGGACGACTATTGTCATGTTTATGCTTAATCGATAGCTAATCGTCATATCTACCCAAATCCCCGTGGGGAGACATATCTGTTGGAGGACTCAAATGCTACGATTGTTTTAGTTAGGGATGTCGAAATCGCGCGTTTTCATTCTTTTTATTTTTTTTTAATTTGTTGTTCAAGGATCTCGGAAAGTAAATGCGCCGAAATATGCATCTAAGGTAGGTCTACTCACATAGTAAAATTGATAGCTATCTTTCAAAAGATGACTGAGAAAACTTCTTTTTTCTATTTTTTTTCATTGTGATGATTTTCGTTCAAAAGGGGCCACCGTCCTTGGGCTTGGACGAATATTGTTATGTTTATGCTTAATCGATAGCTAATCGTCATACCTACCCAAATCCCCGTGGGGAGACATATCTGTCGGCGGACTCGAATGCTACGATTATTTTAGTAAGGTGGGGTTGCGGGGGAAATCGGCCGATAATCGATGAAGTAAGGTGATATGATGAGCGCGTAATCTGAGATAGCATGCAGTAATTGGTTGTGGATGTAATATAATGTACCAATAATGTACAAGTCAATAGTAGTTGTTTGTTACCGGGTGTGGTCATATTTGTTAAAGATTTACAATTTGGGTGCGCACGTTTTACAGTGCATTGCGGTATTTCACACTAATTGACGCAACTCCGACTGTGGCCGTTTATCGGATTTGACCACACGCCGAAACGCATAATCTGGGGTAGAACTTGATATAGCATGCAGTAATTAGATTTTGATGTGTAAAATAATAATCAGGAGATCGTCAGCAGTCGTTTGATACCACATTCAGTCGTCTGTGTTCAAAATTTGAAATTCGAGTGATCTCCCTATTGAAGGGAAGGTTAAGGAGGAGGTTGTGTTGTGAATTCAAAGCGTCGGTGCGAGAGATGTCGAAAAGAAAGAAGCTGCAAAGTCTGAAGGTGACGATCGACGGCGAGCATGACGACGCAGGACTGGACTTCGATCCAATCGGAGACATCGATATATTCGCGGAGGACCCGGAATTGTTGGAGGCGAAGCTGAAGTCGATGACCAATGACGACGCAGACAGTGACAGCTCTGCCTCGGTCACCTTCAGAGTGACCATGGACGAGAAGAAGACTGAGGAACGGCTGTTCAAAAGCAAAACCAAGGCCGACACCCCCTTGGAATTGGAGACGGCCGAACAGAGCGTGAGTAAGCTTTGAATGAAGCTTAGCACTCTCACCCCTACCTGCCCCTGAACTGGCAGGTCAACGCTACCCACGCAGTTACTTTTTGGGTCCGTATCCACGCTGCCAGCTCCACGTTTACCTATTATTTCTTGATGATTTGTTTGTTCAAAAGATACGCAGTGTTCCACTGCTTTTTTATAGCCCGACTTGAGAATGTGATTTGTTTAGAACGTACGTAGTCACTAAATTAGCAAAATTTCTGTTTGGTTGTTCTCAAATGCATTTGTTCAAGATCGGAAAATTTGCTATGGGTTCGCTCTAAGTCCGACCTTTTTTCGGAACGCATATAGCCAGCTCGCCCGCGCTCGCTGCATCTTGTTTTTTGAGGAGAGATATTTTTTGGCGCAGAGGGGGAAGGTTTGCCGCGCGGGCGCGCTAACAAGATTTGCTGTCAATTTTACGAACTAATGATGGCAAGAATTTTTCGACTTTATAATCTCTTTAGCACATTGAGGGTCTGGAGGTCTCGGGGTTCCAGAAAACGCATATTTTGCCTTAAATAAGCGAAAAATTTTAAGTGGAGTGGTAATGTATGCCTGTTATGTTTTTATCATTGAATTTAATAAGGGAGTCAGTTTCAGGCGAAGCCGTTCTCCTTAGACCTGGGCACGTTCGACCCAGAGACCCCCGAGGCAGCCGAAAAACGACAGGCGCGGGCCAAACGGTTCGGCATCGTCGGGACCACGGACGACTTTGACGTTCCCTCCAAGCAAGCCGAGGCCTTGTACAAAAGCTTCGGAATAGACTCTGCCTCTGCCTTAGCTCTCGAGACCTACCGACTGGACTGCTTGTACGTGCGTGGCGTCGACCAGATGAGCACTTACGACGTGACCAGGTAGTTGGATTGATTGACTGACTCACTTACACCCAACTTCTCATTCACTTGTAGGTACTTTGCTGAGTTTTTCCCGGACCACATTGAGTGGATAAACGACACCAGTTGCAACGTTTGTTTCCGCACTAAAGTGCAGACGGCCAAGGCATTGTTGAGTGCGTCGAGACCCCTCAAACGCACCAAACCGCCGGTCGAACCGGAGGAAGGCGAACTTACGTCGGACAGCGATCTCGGACTCGACACAGACGACTCTGTGGTCCAGACCAAACGGAAACACCACGACGGTAGCATTGATTTTATCCTATCTGCCCGACCGGTGCCCATCATGCATCAGGCTTAGGGTCACCAAGCTAAAATACGGAGGTTCGTTGAGACTTGCGCACTAAAAAAGCAAATGTCTCTTGGCCGTTTTCTGTTACTGCGTTATTCAGAGATATGGAGTTGCTCTTTCGAATGGCGGCATTCCTTTGATAAATATTAATATTTGCAGTAATATAAAATGGCTCAAAATCGTAGTTGTTTCTACTGCTATCAAAATTTTCCCTGACCAGACACCAAATGGTCCATTTACCTTGAACTTTACACACTAAAATCGGTTTTCTGACGTTTTTCTACTAAAGCCGTAAATTTACACTCATAATTCCTTTTAAGTGCGTTTTACAAAGCCATTTTATCAAAATATTCTCCCACATGACATGTACATGCAATTTTCGTGTCTGAAATTGTCCAAAAATTGCGCAAAATTGACCCAAAAGTTGTCCAAAAGAATCGGGGGAGATGGTGGAAAAATGGTGTTCGTTCGTTTTCGGGGTCTGGTTATAGTGTCGTCAGATATACCACCGCCCTGTTCCATTTACGGTCGGTATGGGAGCACCGGCTGCGATCAGGTATTTTTCTACTGTGTAGGTGTTTCAGATGCTCCGATGGAGTCGGTAACGGAGACAGCTACCATAGAGTCTGTGGCTGGTACCAGTGATTCGTCTAAAGTGACAGCTGAAGATCCGTTCGAGCCAGTTGAAATCGACATCACCAAGCATACCGTACCCCCTGGTCAGTTTTCCGGGAGAAGAACTGTACTAAAATTCACAGAACCGTGACGCTTTCAATTCAAACTGTTTGCTTTCTGTGGACATAGTTTTACGGCAGTGACATAATTTTGCTCGTTAATTTCGTTTCCGAGAAAGTTTCCGTTGTTGCTTACCTATCCGACTAGTCTGTTTGCGCAGCAGTGCAGTGTTGCAGGCAAGTGGCGTGTGGCCACGCGACCGCACGAGAAGGCCAAGTTGCTGCTGCTCCGTTTTTCAACAGTCAGGGACTTCAAGGAAGAGGGCGCTCAATTTAAAAGCGAGTACTATCGCCAGCACGGAAACCCCAACCTCGGCGGCCTCACCGGCTTCATCAGCTCGTCTATGAGACGAAGACTCGCTCTCAGGGGAAATGCTGACGGTGTGCTTTCTCTCTACTTTAACTTGAACTATATTTTTTGTCGCCCAAGCACCAGGACATGTTAGTAACGAAATCACATTGAAAGAGTGTTAGTGAGCAACAGGATGCACAATGTCTATCTAAGAAGAACGGTGCATCCTTTCTTGAAACAATAGGAAGCCTGAAAGATCAATTTTTTAAGTTTCTTTGTAAAAATCGTCAAATTTCTAGATTCTACAATATCATCTAGCTGTAATTAGCTGGGGTCTGTCGGGTAGGCAACACCAGACGTTTCTTCCTAGACAGGTCCATGTTCTGAACGTCCTCAATCAACGTTCGTGCTGGACGTGGAAAGTCGGGGAGGCATGGAAAAGTTAGGGTGTTTAAAAAAGTCAGGAACCAAGAAAAAGTCCAGGAATTTTATGTTCGGTCAGGGAAACGTTGATAGCAGTAGAAGCGTCACACCACCTGTCAGCACTTTACACACCTCCCATTTGAAAATGGGATTCCTAACTTTCTAGTACTACTACAACTCGAAAACTTGAAGTACCGTTTAAATGCGTTTTTTCAATACAATTTTTCCGAAATTTTCTCACCCTTGTTGCAATTTGCTCACTCTGGTTGGTCATGGAATTTTGAGTTTCGTCAGGGAAAAGCCAGGGAATTTTGCTTTTCAAAAGTCGCACGAACCTGTACAAAAGCTAACCAGTAGCGATAGACCCAGCCACTCACTTTTTCGATTTTTTAGTGCGTGTAAGCCATTTTCACCACTGATTGTTTAAGATTTATAGCCGAAGTATGTACATGACAGCTACCTGCCACAGATTGCAGTTCTAGATTTGCGATGGAAGCTAACTTCTGAAGACAACGCAGGCGACGGCGAATTCGATAATCGTTGGATGAACCGTCAAAAGATCCGGCCCGGCCTCAAAATCTACGATGATGAAGGAAAGGAACTGGATTGGGACTACGAACACGACACTCGCTTCTACAACGACAAAGAAAAAGGTGCCTTTCATCTGCTCTACAAGGCCCTCTTATCGGCCCCGTTCATTCGCTTCTGTGTATCGACATCGGTTTTCTTGTTAATGTGCATGCAACTTTGTTGGTAGGCTTGTTATCATACATGTAACAGGTCCCGGCCTACCCGGGGGAGGGGGCGTTTTCGTCAGGTGGGGGTCGATGGGGTTTCGCCCATAGTGGGGTCCAAAATTTCAAAAAGCTCAAAAACGCCTGGAAATGCGTTTTAGCACGTTTTTTCTCAGTAACGAGACTACAAATCGCTATTTTAAGCTGCCAAATAGCGTTTTAGAGCTAAAACGAGCAGAAAACGATAAAAGGGGCTTTCAAAAACACCGATTTCTCTTAAACATCAGCAGTGGAAACGACAAATTCGATTTCGAAAGGCTTTTCAAACAAGTTTTAAGCAAAAAAATTGTTATTTCTGAGCCAGTTTGTTAGTACTGGAGCTGCTACTACTACTTGCATTTTTCGGTAGGGATGAGAGATGATGATTTTTATGAATGATTTTTTTGGTTAGAGCACTGGACCGGCAATCCAAAGGTGATTCCCAGCTACGCCATTGCACTTGCCTAGCTTTTTCACCTTTCATTCAATGAGGGTGGTTTGGCCTTTCTAGCTGGGGGTAACCCCAATCCCTCTAGTACAAGGTGTTGTTGTAGCAGCTGCAGAGTTGGAGAGCCGGAAGCGACGACGTACGGTGTCGCCTTCGAGCAGCGAGAACGACCAAGAGACAGCAGAGAAGCCGCGCGCCAAAACTAAACGGCCTCTCGTGATGGGCATGCGCGCCGATGCTGAGGAAGAGAAAATCAAAATAAAGTCAGTCTACTATAGCCCTTGCCCAGACATGGGCCGGAAAATGGGTTGGGGTAGTCAAAATCTGAAAATTTGGGGGTAGGCCTACTGGTTTTGGGGTTTTTGTTTTTTTTGTGAGTTAGGCTCTGGAACAAAATTCGGCTTCAGGTGGGTGGGTGGGCAATCCCTCAGACCCCCTTGCCCATGTATGCCCTTGCCAGTTGAGTAGACCTAATTGTACATACGTAATTAAGTGCTAGAGTTGTAAAAAAAATTTTTTTTGAAAGCCAAAAAAAGCTTTTTTTATGAAAATTTTTCATTTCGAAATTTTTTTTTTCAAAATTTTTTCCTAACATGAAATATTGCTTGTAGGAGATGCAAGGATGCATCAGAAGCAACTTTTAATACAAAAGTTGATACTTTGGTTCAAACATAGTGTTACAGCCTGAGAGTCGATATTCTACCTGCAGCATTGCTCACAGAGTGGCTGCTGCCCTTCAAAACCTATTTTTAGGCCATGCATGTACCAGTGGGTCCGGGGTTCTGCCCACACCGATTTGGGCCAGACCCCCAAGACGTCTTTTTTCTGCACGCCCCCGGCCCCAAGAATTTTTAATGGAATTTCAGACGCTAAAATGGCCTGTAAAACAGCACTTCATAGCAGTATTTGAGCCCAAATTAGCTATTTTTTTACGTTTTTTTAGCTCAAAATTACGTTTCTTGCGATTTTTAACCGTGTCTAGTCTAGTACCCAACCCTACACAGCACCCCTATAATTCGGACTCAGACCGACCCTCCCCCTTCGGCGGATGACCTGTTGCATGTGTGTATGGTGGTGTCTATTGTATTCTGTTGAGGAAGCGAATGGCTGCGCGTCAGTCGGAGCGGGTGCGTCGCTGGAGTGAGGAGGAGGACTTCGAGAACCGCGGCGAGAGTCCGACACGGCAGCCGTGGGACCCGCCGGCCGACGCGCACAAGATGAAAGTGACGGTGGAGAATTGGGAGGAGCCTCTGAGACGCACCAAGACCAGAAGACGCAGTTCCGGCAGTTCGAAGCAGCCCAAACAAAGTCTAGTAAAAGCTCGGGACAGCAGGAAGACGCGCAGAGACAGCGACGTGGAGATGCGATCCGACAGCGACTCCGACTAGCACTTTTACCTTCCTTATCTTTCGACGCTCCCACTTCTTCCTACTCCTAGCTAACTTAAGTAAGCGGCTGTTTCGGTCGAGTGATCTTCTTGTTTTTGTGTCATACGGTCGATCATTTCTAGACTCTCCGTGTGCTACCAACTCGCCTAAACCTATGTAAACAGATCATCCGCCCATGGGTCAAAGGGGTTGAGGGCATACATATACTAGGGGAGTTTGGGTGCTTACCCCCTAGCTGAAAAGGTAAACCCCACTCACCCCCCCCGACCCAAAAATGCAAGTACTAGTAGTGGCTCCAGTACTAACAAACTGGCTCAGAAATCAAAAATTTTTAGCCTAAAATTCGCTTGAAAAGCCGTTGGAAACCGAATTTGGCGTTTCCACTGCTGATATTTAAGAGAAATCGGTGTTTTTGGAAGCCCGTTTTTTATTTTTGCTTGTTTTTAGCTCTAAAACGCTATTTGGCAGCTTAAAATAACGATTTTTAGCGTCCTTACTGAAAAAACGTGCTAAAAACGCATTTCCAGGCGTTTTGGAGCTTTTTGAAATTTGGGACCCCCGTCTGGGCGGAACCCCCCTCGACCCACCACCTGAGGAAACCCCCCTCCCCTTAGGTCGGCCTGGAGCTGTTACATGTTAGGTTGAGGGTTGATGAATGATTCGCGTAATTTGAGCTAAAACAAGCTAAAAGTTACAGAAAGGGCATTTCTCTTAAAGGTACTAGAGTCGCTACCAGTACTTGTATCTGGGGCCACGGCCAGCAAGGGGGTCTCTAATTTTTCTACATGTATAGTCAAAGGTGTGGGTACATAGCAGATAGATGGCTAGAAATCGCCGCCCGTTTTATGTGTAGATCTAAGCACATGTAGTGTGTAGCTCGTTGTTGTTGTTGTGTTTGTCTTTCGAAGATACTATTACAAACAGACACACATGTCTGATAAAGTTCATTTGCCAAACTTTCAGCTACTAGCTGTATAACTGATGTGAAGAAGTCAATGAATTTCGAGTTGCAGCTTCGGGTCGAGCCCAAACCTTTCTTTGTTCTTCTCGAAGTGTTCCTGTAGAGCCTCGACGTAAATTTGATGCAGTGCATTGATTTGCTCTGCGGTTGGGTGCTCCACCTTCTCCACTTTTATCGGAACTCCCACTGAACAAAGACAAGAACAATTCTAAAGAAAGCCTCCCTTTCTAAGCCTACGTACCGACTGTGTTGATGGGTCGACGGAACGGAAGCAGTCCTGCGTTGTAGTTGAAAATGCCGCGCCCGTGTAAGGCTAACAGAGGGAACCCAACGTTTTGTTGAATCCATTTCTGCAATTGGTTACGTCTAACTATGCAAATTGTTGGTTCAACTCATACATGTAACAGGTCATCCGCCGATGGGGGGTGGGGGGTTGGGGGGTCTGGCGCCGGCCGGGGGGTCTGAGCCAAAATTTTGGGCGGGGGGTAGGGCACTAAAAAACGCTCAAAAATCGAAAAAATCGCAATTTTTGGGCTAAAAATCGCTAATTTGGGCTGAAATACAGCTAAAAAGTGCTGTTTTGCAGGCGATTTTTACAATTTTTGTGTCTAAAATTGCAAAAATTTTGCTCAAAAATTTACTTGCCAGAAAATCGGAGGGGGGGCGGCGAAATCGTCTCGGCGGGGGGGGTCTGGCCTAAGTCGGGTGGGGGCAGACCCCCTGTTACATGTATGGTTCAACTACCTGAACTTTATACGTGGTCGATTGTTCGGGATAGTCTGTTTGATCGTAGAGGTCGTTCTCTCCAAATGAAAAACACGGCACTAAGTCAGCCCTAAAACAGTCGGCCACTCGGCGCCGTTTATGGTTTTGGCTCCATGTATGGTACCCCCACGTTCGGCCACTGTGGTGTAAATTTAATAAAAGGTGAAAAAGTAAGGCATGTGCAATGGCATGCGTGCGTAACCCTACCTTGGCATTGGCACTAAAAATCGCTAATTTGGGCTGAAATACAGCTAAAAAGTGCTGTCATACAGGCGAATTTGGCAACTTTTGTGTCTGAAATTGCAAAAAATTGAAAAAATTTGCTCAAAAATTACTTGCCAGAAAAATCGGAGGGGGTCGGAAAAACGGTCTCGGGGGTACCCATCCGGGCGGCTGGCCTAAGTCGGGTGGGGGCAGACCTCCTGTTACATGTATGGTACCGGCACCATATGGTGCCAATACCATAAACGGCGTTAGGTGCCAGACTGTAAAAGGAAATA
Organism: Sabatieria punctata; assembly: GCA_030248155.1. Classification (NCBI taxonomy): domain Eukaryota; kingdom Metazoa; phylum Nematoda; class Chromadorea; order Araeolaimida; family Comesomatidae; genus Sabatieria; species Sabatieria punctata. Next base: position 149,271 of record JASANB010000655.1, on the reverse strand, counting down.
GCGCGAAGCTAGAGAGTACGTAGGTTAGGTAGTTAGGTGTTTGTACTAAACCTCTGTACATGCGGTCCACTCACCCTTGCTGCAGTGCAACTCTGACGAAACCCTTTCGCTTGGACAAATTGATGCGGTAGCGTCCGGGTCTTGCATCGAACATTTCTGCAGTGCCTCCGGGTGCGATTATACCCAGATGACCCTTTCTTTTCTCGTTGATTACGTATTTTATACTCGGTTCACTTACACCCACTGCCCCTGAAACATAGTAGTCTCTAAGAACACAGTGCAACGGTTTTCATTATACAGTTAGGCACTTAACGGCATGTAATGTACACCGGTACCATGTATATGTACAGTACCTGATCAGTCTCGCAGATTTTCGATAGTAGTGGTAGTATATTGTACGTAGCATACCTACCGTACGTATACTACAACCACAGTGCAGGAAGGTAGCAGTACCATACCATGAATGGCTACTAAGGTACCGGTATAGCTTGTGTGGCGTTAAGTGCCTGACTGTAATACCAAGCCATGTCAAGATTTCTCTTCGGATAGGGAAGATAAACTGAACCATTAGAGTCATTGGGTAGACGGTGATTCCTGGAAATTTCTCGGAGAAGTTGCTTGCCTCGGTGAGAAAGTTTGTGAAAACGCCTATGCTGAACATTCCATGCGGGTGAAACCTGAAAGTCTGTTATCTGAATTCAGCTTCTCGTTCAGAATCTTTTGATTACTTCCCCGATTTCGCCCTACTCGCCCATAATCAATCTCATATATAAAATGAAACTACAGTAATTCAACAAACTAGATTGAAATCCAACGATAGGAAATAGGTATTACTTTGAAATCTTTCTTTTCAGACCGACGCTTATTATTCGCGAATGAAAGCAAAAATATAGTTACGTACGCTTTTCAAAACCAGAAAACTTGTTGGTGCGCAGCGCATAAAAAGCGTTATTCAGGTGGAAAGTTGAAAAATTCAGGTCAGTGTTTGGTAAAAAATGTGAGCACAGTGAAAGACGTTAGGTACTAACCCCATGATATAATTTCTGTCCGGATCCAAGTCGACAGTTTTATGTAAATTAATAGGAAAATAGTCCCTAAAGTGCTTCCAGACGCTCCACTTCCTCATCCAGCTCTTGGGTCTGGAGCCTTTGTTGGGGGTGTCCCAGTCATACCACATCCAAACGCAGTAAGCCAAGGACAGAAACCAGAATCGAGTGAAAAAGCCGGCGGCAACGAGTAAGGTGGAGAAGGGTCCTAGGACAACGACAATGAAAAAGGACACAACTACACAGAGCATTTGGAGTCTGCGTCGAGGCGGAATATCCAGGGGAACCCACTCCACTCCCAGCACCTTGGTTCCGTGCCGTTCGGGGTGCGGTTTGAGACTGTCGTCCATTGGTGAGCAGAAGCAAGAGGTCAAGTTCAGTTTGCACTGCAGAAAAGTTCAGACCAGCCAAAACGGTGATAAGCTTTGTCCAAAGAGCACAGCCAATGTACACAGATAATGACGCATTTTAAACAATACCGAGTCGGGCGTTTGAATCACAAAACTCCTGAATGTCGTGAGAATTTCGATAGGTCACCACATGAAGAAACCCCTCAAAACTCTGCCTAATCAATGGAAGTTGTAATTTATGTTAGGTGTTTGTGCTGCCTACTTTAGCTCAATCGAAATTTTCAGCCGATTAGAGTAACATGAACACCTCCAACTGTTTACTTTGACAATTTAAAATATAAGCTGCGCATTGCGTTCCCATTCAGTCAATTGATCAGCTAAGAGAGATGTTCAATATCACAGCTGTTCTAAAAATAGGCATATATTACTCCTACGGCTACATAAACAAATGCGCCGTTCAGATTCCTACTCTCAAATCCCATCCCGATCTCTGTCTTCCGGGCTTGGGTCCGGAATTGATGTACGCCTTGCTAAGAGCAACCAATGCTTCCTACCAGCTAGTTCCAATTAGCCGTGAGATGAAGAGAAATGCAAGATTTCTTACTGCTTCCGGCCATCACACCGAAGGTCTGGTGGCACTGCTCCTCATGGGCCGAGTTGACACCTACGTTTCGGAGTTCGTGGTTCTCTCCGAAAGATTAGACTATTTCGAGCCCACCTACCCTCTGAGTCATGTGGTTGTGGCGTTCGTTGTGCCGCTTGCGCAGCCTGGCTTTTTCGCAAAGTCGCTTCATACGTTCAGTGTGTTCCCAGAAATTATCTGGGCTCTAATCTTCGGAGCAATAGCATCCTTGCTGGTTATTCAATCGAGCGCCCGATTCGTACTGAAGCGACAATGCAACTTTCAGCTATGGAGCTACCTGAGATTGGCTCTCTGTCATGGGTTCAGTGGCGGCGAGAGTACAAAGACCAACAATCTACTCTTGCTAGTGTTCGCCTTCTTCGTTCTGCTCTACTCCAACATGTACCAGAAGGAGCTGTTGGGCAGTCTCTACCAAACAACCAACGCCGAGCCGTTTGCTAACCTCCTCGATCTAATAAACGCAATCGAAACCAAGAAAATTTCGCTTCTGGTGCCTCATTCTGAATACTGGTTCTTGAAAGAGATGCACCATTCTGACAATTTCTACTTTAAACTATTTCGACGAGCCACTAAGGTTAACCCGCCGGTGGTGGAAATGGCTGCTCAAAAAAGAAGACAGATGCTACTAAGTGGTCAGTTCGTCTATCCCACCCATTCCTTAAATGCCAAACAGAGTTACAAGTGGAAATTCTGCAACCTGACAGATTTGGTGTCTAGTCAAATGCCAACTTACTGGAGCAGTTACGTATTTGCCAAGGGTTCGCCGTGGGCCAAGCTATTTAACAAGAAAATATTCTTGACGCAACAACTAAAGCGACGGATCGACAAAAAATACTCCAAGCAAAACAAAGCCATGTCGGTTTGTGGTGGTCGAGAAAGCAGCAAGACAACTCTGAAGCGACAAAATCTCAGTCTGTCTACACTGTTTGGCACGTTTCTTCTGATAATTAGCGGACTCACCCTTGCTCTAGTAGGTCTCGCTATGGAATGGCTGTGGAAACGAAATACACCATACAATGCGTAATAATGACATTAGACCTTCACTTGGCAGACTGATAGTTGCAATTTCTCTGTAGCCTTCTTATCTTTCACAACAACAGATCACAGGATCAGAATGTGCACCAATACAAAAGCCCCAGCCCAGCAAAAATAACTTATAAAAACAGTATCTGTTACAGGATGCACCATCTACAGTATGTATTTACACACGCAGTGTGCCGATTTACAGGTTATATTTTCGTCTAACCAAATTTAGCACTTCTGTAAAAGTTTGTTTCGTTCGTAAAAAATAAAAACGATGTGTCGGCACGTCGGTACAGCCTGTAAACCTGCTAACGATCAGCAATTTTCACTGAACAACAGCCATGATACCTCCCATAATATTGACTGGTCTGTTTTTATGTTTCTTTGATATCTCTGCTTCTATCTAAATTAGGAATTACTTGCTGCCAATCGAGAAAAGAGATGCCAGAGCAGAAAGTACCTGTTTCTGCAGTTCTTTCGTTCTTCTGACCAACAGATCTAGTTTTGGCTTCAGTGCAACCAACTGTGAATCCATCTCCAGCTGTCGTTCCTTGACCAACTCCGACATACGAACGTACTTCGGACACAGCCACTTCTTCTGCTCCAACTCGTCCGTTAATTTGGTCAAGTACCTGAAAATATCGATATTATTATTACCGATCGATCGATTCGATCAGTCTAGCCTAGCCGCATAATACTCACGCAGGCGAGCCTCTGATCTTGTAGAGATGACGTTTGTACGGATCAGTCAAGTCCTTCTTCAACGCTTCCACATCAGACAGGTAACGCTCGACCTCTGATTGGTCAACAGAAGTCACCTGACTGGCATCACGTGACCGCTGACTGGCCAATAGGAAGTCGGACGCATGTTCACGAGTCAGGTCGAGCAGTCTGGACTTAAGGAAGGCGTCCAGCTACAATGCAAATCAGGTGAGAACACGCAGGCAGACCTATTTATTATCCTACATGTAGCAGGTCATCCGCCGAGGGGGTTGAGTCCAGATTATAGGGGAGGGGTTGGGTACTAAAAATTGCAACATTTGGTCTAAAAATTGTCAAAAACACTAATTTGGGCAGCTAAAGTTAAAAAGGGCCGTTTTACAGGCAATTTTAGTTTCTGAAAATCTAAAAATTGTTAAAATTAATTGCCAGACAAATCGGAGGGGGCAGACCCGGTTACATTTGCATTTAGTACCTCCAGTAGGTCTCTGAGGAAGAGCCGTTGCGTCTTTTCGTTTTCCAGCACACAAAAAGCCTCCTCAGCTCGAGCGACGCCATCGGATGGCGCTGCAAACAACTAGCGTTATTGGAAGGCAGCAGCTCCTAAACTCACCGGCGTCTGAATGTTGATCAGAGTCGACCATCTGAATGTCGCCGAAGTCAATTTGCTCGATCTGCGCCTCTCCCAAGTCCAACTCTAAGGCGTCATCACCAAAATCTATCTGAAACGACAGACACTCACTTACATTTAGTTTTAGTAGAAAGTTGAACCCACCTCGTCGGTTTCTGTCTGCTCAGTCTCTACCAAGTTCAAAGGTTCCACGCTGGATGGCGCGAGACCGTAGTGCCACTCGTAGTAGGAAGTGTTGCCTTTACTGATGACGTAATTCAACATACAAACTAACTCGTTGTCAGGCTCCGCTCTGAAACTCAATGCTTACTGAACTAGGCAAATAAATTAGTCCGCTTCAAGCTACAATACAGCCAACCCATTAATTATTTTTGAACATACGTGTGTGCGCGGGCGCACAGGGATAGGGGCTCAAAAATCTACTAAACGCTTCCAGTAGCTGTTAGAAGCATCCTGATGCGTTTTTAAGCCAAAAAATCAATTTTGGCAAGTACGAGCCTCTCCTGTAAAGGAAAGACCGATGGAAACGTAAATTTTCGTTACATTTTGTAGTTGGAAAATTTCTTTGGCCACAAAATGCAAATTTCCCGCGGAAAATTTGCACCTTGAGCCAGGGCAACAACTACTCATGGAGATCTGGCTTCCCCTGGCCTTTAGCTGCCGACCATGCACCAGTACGAAACCTTGAGAGATCTCTGCACTGCACTTAGTCACCACACTAAAAGACTAGGAAAGATTACCTGTCCAGTACGTACTGTCTGAATCGGGTGTAGTAGTCAACGGATGCAGCTAATTTTCTGGTGTTGGCAGCGAGATTGTCAAAGAATTCGGGCAAATTGGCGGCCAGACTCAGCAGTTCGGAACGCACTTTCTCGCCCTCGATGCCCATTTTCTTACACTCCCTTTGGAAAGCTCGGTCGGCCTCTCTGCTCTGTTTTATGTAATCGGCCTCTTTCTTCTCACTCTCCTAACAAACAACCGTCTTATTCTCACTCTATACCAATGTATCATGTTCGAGCTTCATCTAGTTTTCGATTTGAAACTGCTTAATAAAGCCACGAGCAATAATAGACAACTACCATATTTCTTAAATAAATAAATAGCTTCTAATTTCCTAGCAAATTAGCTACATCAGAGAGAAAGTGACGTAGCGGGATTTCCAATCCGGACTGTGAAATTTAGAACACCGACTAACCAGAGCAAGAAATTTTGAAAAATCAGCGTTCAGAATAATCCTATAGTAAACAGATCAGAAATTTACACTTTACAAGCTACGCACTGGTTTTCCTTATTTTGACCGTGGCAATACCTACCTCCCGATTAGTGTGACACTTGGTCATTTGTTTCTTGATGGCAGGAACTTCGTATTGAATCAGTCGCTGCAGTATCTGAGCTGCCTCCGCCAGATAGACTCCATTCCTTTCATACAACTTACACACCTCCTGCCAGTCCTGAACACATCAGCTAACTAGCAAATGCCACAAGAAAAATAATCAAAGCAGACAGGAGGAATCTCTAAAACTACTCACCTTCATCCGTTGCGACGAGTAGAAACCGAAAATATTCTTGGAGTCTGCCTCGGTCTCCTTGAGAATTTCGATTATCTTTGGAACGTGGAAGTAGTTTATGTCTAAAACAATTCCTATTCAAATATACATAAGCCGGGTGGAGTTTGGGGGTACCCCTCGACCGACCATAGCCCCAACCCTAACCCGATTTTCCCCTTCAATTTTATTGGCAAGAAATTTTCGTTAAAATTTTTAGATTTTTTTAGATTTTCGTATACTAAAATTGCCTGTAACAGCGCCTTTTAGTTGTATTTGAGCCCAAATTAGCCCTTCTCTACGATTTTTATCTCAAAACGTTTAACGACTTTTCAGCGCCTTTTAGTACTCTACCTCCGAATTCAACTCCCATCCACCCATCAGCGGTTGACCTGTTATACGCATGTTGGCATGAGTTATAGAGACTGAGAAAAGGTGCTAGCAAATAGCAATTAAGTCTAGGCAGTCTGTTTCTGCCACACAGACAAAGACAAGTAACTCAGATCAACACACAAGTTCCAGCGAGCAGCTGCACAATCTGAGGATGTTCAGGCATGTCTTGGATGGCGTGGTTGATTTTCTCCCTGATCTTCACGGCGTCGATCTGCCAGTCTTTAGAACAATGTCGTCGACTCACCAACCAGTCTGAAACCGACCAGGCTCTTTCTCTATCCGCTCTTATAGTACGAACAGAATTAATTTCGGACAAAGTCAATTTTGTGCTGTTTCAAGTTTATAAAAATCTATGGATTCATCCAGCCTCTCTATGACTATGATAGTGATATGGTCATAGAGAAGAAAGACTAGATTTGCAATGATCAATGACAAAAATGCGAAAATCGAGCAGACCCAATCATACCGGAGCTACACAGACTGAAATAGCAAAAAAGAACTAGCTTCTATCCTATTGGACCAACTGTTGCATAGTTGATTGCACTCACCTAACAGTCTGCTACTATGGATATCAATAGGCAAATTATCAACGTCCATTCTCAAATACGCTTCACCTTCTTCGCAGTTCGGGAAAGACACCACAATCTGCAGTCGAATTTCTACATCTAAAAAAACCAAGCACGCATGTACGTACGTCGGCAATTAACAAGAAGAATTTTGATTGAAAATCGCGAAACAAGTAGTTGCCTTACGCTGGTTCAGGCAAGAACCAATACTGCTGGAAATTGGGGTCAGATCACATGCAGCTGGCGGAACTAAGTAAAGAGGCCAGAAATCGAGGCAAAAGTTAACAATCCAGGTCCTTCTGTGGCCGGCCAAATCGATGGCTAGTCTGGCCGATGAGCCCTATACTCATACGTCCTCAGGGTTCGTGCGGCTTTTGCATAGCAAAATTCCCTGACCTTTCCCTGACTTTTCCATGACCAAAGTCAAAAATTCCCCTGGCCAACCAGAGCGAGGAAACTGCAACCAATGTGAGAAAATTTTTAAAAATTAAATTCGAAAATCGCATTAAAACGGTATTCAGAGGGTAAATTTCTGGTTTAAGCAGTAGTATTTAAAATTAGAAGACCGATCTTCAAAAGGGTGTCATGTAAACTTCTGACAGGACCATTTGGCGGCGAGATGTTTCTGCTACTATCAAATTTTTCCCTGACCAGGCACCAAATTCCCCTGACTTTTCCCTGATTCCCTGACTTTTTTAAATTCCCTGACTTTTCCATGACTCCCTGACTTTCCAGGTCCTGCACGAAGCCTGGTCCTCTAGGGGACTTTTTATATTTGGAAAACAGGCCCTTCTGTGCGTGTCCTATACTTATGCGCCCCAGGGGTATTTTTATATTTGAAAAACAGACCCTCCAGAGCGTGCCCTATACTGATGCGTCTCCCTAGGAGTATTTTTATATTTGAAAAACGGGCCCTCCAGAGCGTGCCTGTATTGATCCGTGAGACAATATTCCTTTTAATAAAATTTTTGGGTTAGGTGTAGCTGGGGGCGGGGAATCAGGGAAGGTCAGAAATGGATTAGACACTACTTAATTAACTTACATCTGACCGTACGACTCCCGAACGTGCCCTATTCAGATGCGTCCCCCTAGGGGTATTTTTATATTTGGAAAATAGGCCCTAACGGGCGTGCCCTGTACTGATGCGTCTCTAGGTATATTCTTATATTTGGAAAACAGGCCCTCCGGAGCGTGCCTATACTGATGCGTCCCCTCGGGTTATTTTTATGTTTATAAAACAGTCACTCCGGAGCGTGCCCTATACTGATGCGGCCCCCCTAGGGGTATTTTTATATTTGGAAAACAGGCCCTCTGGAGCGTGCCTATACTGATGCGTCCGTGATCATTAGACTTGCCAGGCGAAGGGCTTTCAAATGATATATGACTTGACCATTTTGGACGATTTTGAAATTTTGGAATTTTGCCAAAAAATTATCGATAATCGATATTTATCGATAGAAATCGTTAATTTATAATTAATTATGATCTTTAAACACATTAATTTCTGTTTGAGATCGGTTCCCGATTTTCCCCCCAAGCTACACCTGATCCAAATTTTTGATTGAGAAAAATCGTAAATCAAGCATTTTTCTAAAGGGCTGACTATTTGAAATGGACCTCGTTTAGTTACCTACCGGTACTGTAATCGATAGAAGAATTCTGTTTTCCCTTCGTTTTATACCACCACACCTCTCTTTTTCTTCTGTTTGTTCCTTCTCTTCTTTTTTATTTGTGGTGGGAATGGGCCGGGAATGTTTTGTTCGTATTTAGAGCACCGCAATTGCAAATTAGCAAAGGAAACCGATGACCGAGTATAGTATCCAACGACTGCTCCCGGTGTGTAGGTTATTATTCTTGCTTGGCAGCAACGTCTAATTTCTGAATGCTAACAAACATAGCTATTTACCTCGATTACGCATTTTCTTCAGTGTCGAAGAACAAACGGAGTGCCATCGATGCGTCAATTAGTGTTTTGGCGCAAGTTTGAAGTTGCCATCCAAATTTTTGGTGCCGCCAGTTCAACACTGCTTTTGTTTTGCTTTTGTTTATTTGTTTTATTTTATTTGCCTACACAACAAAGTGTCTCTAAACGTGTTTAGTTCGTTTAGTTTAGTGTCTCTAGTTTAGTTGTCTCTAAACGTGTACATTGTACTATAATAATTCTTCATTGGCAGAACTAATTATACACATCCACCTATCTCTCAGAGCTGTTGCTTGCCTACCCAATGGGTGACTTTAACTTACACTCAACTCAAACCCCTTAGTAGACTTGGGACAGTTGCTATAAAATCCATGCGCTTTGTGGCTTCAGATCCAGCAGATCCCAGATCCTGTTCGTACCTGCTGTAGTTGTAGTCACCGGTATTCGGTTGTCTAGGTTGGGGGATCTCAGTCGACCTTAGTCGCTTTGACCGCTTTCGAATCCGCAAACAACCGCTGTGGCGCAGATGCTGCCGCTGCCGTGACAGATAGAAACTCGCTGAACCTGCGTCCATTTCGCAACACTTGTGTCCGTCCGTAGATTGTGACTTTGAGTGCAGTTGGAATAGGTGCAGCACATATGCATCGAGGCTGCTGAAAAGACACGCGGAGGCAAAGTTGGTCAGGTGCCACAGCGTACGGCTGACGTCGTTGTAGAATGTCGATCATATAAATTAAAGCATAAAGTATGTGAATATAGATCAAAGTGACATGTGACTGAGTCGAGTGTCTAGTGTAAGCGGTAAAAAGAGCCAAGACCGGTTGCGGGCGCCAGACGAGCCGATGTCAAACAAACGCTCACTACACCAACTGGCAGTGGGCGACTTATTCTGTTCTTAGTCAACCGATGGATCGTCTTCCATTGTGAGCCGACCATGCCTCCAAATCTGTTTGTTCTCGTCGTGTCGCTGGCTCATCTCTACTTTACCAGCGCCACCCTATGTCCCAACGGACTCAACTGTGCTGGCCGATGTTGTGTCAGCGAGAACCAAGACTATTTCTGTTGCGAACAGCCACAGTCGGCTGAAGGCAATGTCTATGTGGTGAACCCCGGGGCCATGTTTCAGTAAGCCGAACCTGTGTTATCTTGTTTTCTGTGTAACTGTTCTAACAGGGGTCACGTTCATGTGTAACATGTTTGTCACATGCGTAGATATCACAGGATTTGCTACAAATCACAAGTTGAATGAAAAATTGCTGTTCTAAAACAAATCGACCGAATTTGTGGAATTGAACCGAGTTGTTTACCTAATTTTAGCACTTTGATTGGCTTTTCAATTTCAGACTTCATTGGGGAGCACTGATAGCAGGATTAATAATAAGCATAATCGTATCGATCATTCTATCTCTGTTGTGCTGTTACTTCTGCAACGGCTGTTACTGGCATCGCAAACGAAATCCGGAGATGTACGCAGCAGGTAAAATGACAGTCTTCATAATACTCAGACACAATGGACGCTTCGAGCTCATACGTAAGTTTATACCCTATTCTGGAATTGCTATTCCAGTATAAAACTTGTATACCACGGGAATCTATCAAAAGCCAGTAATTATCGGAAGTTTTCCTTAAAATCAAGTGACTATACCTACCATAAGACGCGTCCATTAATTATACAAATTTTCGGCCCTTGAAAATGTTGCTGAAAATTGTGTATTCGTACAGTTCCGCCCCACCACACAATTTCCGATTTCAGATTTACGCCTAATTTTAGGCTCAGGTTTAGAATCAGGATTTAATTTAAGCATTAGTTCATGCTCTAGCTTAGCTATACCAAGAATGCATAAGAGAGTAGCAAGAATGGCAGCACATGAGCTTGGTTATGTACACATGCCACCTGCTTGCATATTCCAGCTTTTTTTACCTTATCATGTTGCCGTAGACTTCAGAAATCAACGGCGGCAGCTATATTCCCAAAGACTGATTGAATAACCCGCTAAAAAATCAGGTTGCGCTGCAATAAAGCGCATGCGCAATTAGGGGGGTTCCCGACCCCTCCCGAAATTACTGGAGGGGTCGCGAATTCGCGACCCCTCCAGTAATTTTGGTACAGCGCATCGACACTCGGCCGGCCGCTGAGCGGCACATTCTTGCTACTCTTTTATGCATTCTTGGCTATACCTATAGTTTGGCTTTAGACCGACGGCTTGGCTTTAGTAAACCACATCAGCCGCCCTACCAAGGGGGCAAGTGGTCTTGTCTTGTATGATTCACCAGACAGCATCCCGATTGGGCCGTAAATTGCCATGCTACCGTATCAACTCAAAAAATTCGCGTCGAAAACCGTAAACGATTTAAACGAGCAGGACTTCCGATAGATTCCTTGGTTTGGTATTGTACTTTATATCCATAGAACTAGGTTAGGCGGTCTAACTTAGGCCTGTAACCTCTGAGCTAGACAGAACACACTCAAACTAAATCGGCTGCGTTTTTCAAATAATGTTTTTGAAACATCGCACGTTCAGGTGTCTGAATTTTTAATTGTAGCATGTGCATGAGTGTATCGGTATGTACTGTACCAGGAGTGACGTATTTAGGTGGACTGCCTATGGGTACAGTGGTAATCAGTTCTTTTCCACCGTTTTCTCTGAAAATGGAACAAATGGCACAGCAAGGAAAGTGCGTTTCGATGAAAACGGCTACCCTCGATCCGCACTCAAGAAGAACAACCATCACCACTCTGCAGACAGTTTGTGAATCTTCTGTCAGACAGATCTGCTCCGTCCTACTCTTCAATCCCGCCCACACGACTATGCATATTTTGTGTACGAGCCATTCATACATATTTTGTTATACGGTGCGCAGGACGTATTGTATACTTACAGCGTTTTGTCGTAGGTTCTATTGTACATGTAGTTTAATTTAATGAACAATGATTTTAACTGCTGTATGATACGGTTCAGCCCATGCGTGTCTATGTTAAAGCCACCTTTTCACTCGAGCAACATAAATCACTTTATCTACATAAGCATTTCAGTGGCTCTCTGAATAATTGACAAAAACTCGACGCGAAGTCAAACGACGTGGCAATCCTATTTAATTAATAGAACTGCAGATGCATCTCAACGCCCTGGTAACAATAGCAAACACTACGCGGCCGTAAAGCGAAACCTTCTGGAGTAACAATACGGTGTAGCGCTGGTCTGTGCGTGTACGTATGTACTACATACAATGTAGCTAAGAATGGACTCAGAACTGACGGCGAACTCGAAAGCTTTGATCGAAACAGATTCCAATGAGCCATGGCAACCTCCGGAGGGCGCGGAACCCAGAATTGCCGTAAGCTTCATTTTCGCCCTGAAAACTATCCTCACCTTTCCGGTTCAATGCAGGTACGGCGGTAAAGTGAGAGTGGCGCGTAGGAAAATACCCGATCCGCCTTGGATGAAAGCCTTACAAGTACACTGGTCTGTCTCAAAATCAATCTACCGTGCGCTTAGTTGTAGGTGGCAGCCGTAGCTTTTGTGGTATTTATGACCTACTACAGTTATCATTACATCGACGACGTTGTGTTTCGGATTCATCATTTTTATGCTCACATCGGACACACTGAGGCACAACACAAAATTGGACAGCGTTATTTGCAAGGTCTACGCTATATATTTGTCGAGTTTTATAAATGCTGTACTGTCGGTCTGTTAGTTTATAGGCCTTGGAGTAGAACGGAACCACAAAGAAGCGATGCGGTGGTTCAACCGTGCTGCTAAACAAGGTCATCCTGAGGCATCGTACAATCTGGCAGTTGGACACATTAAAGGACATGCTAAGCTGAGTCGAGGGTAATACAAACAAAACGTTCCATTTTTCACCTATGCATGCTAATTTAAGAGAAGCCAAGTGGTTGATGCGTCATGCTGCAAGCAAAGGAGTCAAAGAGGCTCACCATGTTCTCAACAAAGTTTGCAAGAAAAACGAAAAAATGTGACTAATTTGACGAAGAAGGCCTTTTTGTTCTCTCTTCCGATCGCCATATTGCAAATTAACTGTGTACGGCCTACAGCTGCTCTTTGTTTAAGAAAAGTATGCAAGGTTTGTTGGCTAGGAAATCGCACGAATATCGGTTTCGAGATTAGGGTGTTGGGTAGCAAGTGTCAAGTTTATAGCGCACAAACCCAGAAAATCAGCCCCAAGACGCATTCTTCAACTACCACCACAACTTGAAAATCAGGGAAATCGCACAGAATGTCTTCGGGTAGCGAAACTGAACTTTTAAGCAAAAGTATATAACTGAAAATTGGCTGGAATCCAAGTTTCTTAGCACTCTATATTTGTGTGAAGATTGAGCTGCGTTACACAACGCTCAGAAATGAAGAACGGTAAACAGCTAGAAACTCTACTTTACTTCACGCACCACTGCCCAACTTTAGAAAATCACGTTTTGGGCGAAGAGTTGAGGTGGCGGCGGCGCTGGAGCACACAGCAAAGCCACATGAATTCCATCGAACAGTGGCAAAAGCATTTCAAACGGTTCAGGCATTTAAGAGCTATGGCGCAGCAACTTGGGGCCCATAATATTTTGAGATTTGGTAGAGTTAGACCCCCCTGCAGTAGACTAAACTGTGCGTGCTGTGCAATACCTTGTCTAAACCTGAGCCATTAAACAGATATAATGAGCTCGGTGTAAAATTGCAACGCTATCGCAATTGACAAATGAAACTTGAAACAAGATCAACTTCAAAAGCTTCAAAATTAAATTAAGCAAGGACGTCCCTAAAACTTGGTGTCTTGTCTATGGCCCACTCAATATTTGCAGATTTTTAAATTTCATTTAATTTTTATTTTGATTTTAAATTCCAGGTTTAAAAACTACGGTAGAAAGGCTTGTGAGCCTAAAATCCGCTGTTTCCGTACTACGTTACGTTAGGTAGCAAATCCGCTTCCGGGTCTGTGTCCACATTATGTTTTTTGAGCAATATCGAATCGGATCCCCAGCTAATTCGGACCTCCAGTGCGGTAATAAAACAGCGGTTGTTGGGCTCGTTTCACGTCATTCGATCAACGGGAACGCGGACAGCTACCATTGAGATCCGCCCAGAATGACACCGAGCATGTGTACCGGCTAGTAGCGAAGGCAGCGAAGCAAAGGCAGGATGTTGGTATGCGTGATGTACCGCAGTGTGGCCTAACGCAGGGGCTACGGCCCTGCCCAGACGATCCATTCATCCAACAGTAATACTTCGTAAAAATGCAGATGTATGTTCCATTGTTAGGGCAATTTCTATTGAAAATGCTTCGCAGGACCCAGAAAACGTGTTCATTGTTCCATTTATGAGGTTCTGCCCTGTACAAAGGTACAGGAAAAATGGCTAGTCTGAGCATGTCTGTTCCATTCAGCGAGTTGTTCCATTTATCGAGGGTTCAATTTACGAGGTTTGACTGTATGTGCCAAGAAACAATAGTAGTTATAAACTACGGTCCCTGGACACGGTCAAAATCAACGAACCATTTTCCCGTTTCACGCTAAGGGTCCGAATTAGCTACGCTCCGCAGGGTCCGCGGTCGGGAGTCCGGGTATCTGACTCCATATTACCCGATTGTTCGTTTCTTTCGTTCGTTCAAACATTCATATAATTATAATTTTTTTTATAATTGAAAGGTAGACATCTGCTTGGCCAGCCAGTTCTACAGAGCTATCAGAAGAATGGTAAGAAACGTGTTGTATATACCAATGTACAGGTACAGTATAGATAGATATGAAACAAAATCGGAAATCTCGGGTAAAAGTTAACAATCTTTCTTAGTAGGGTCCCTCTGAATCGAATGTGAATTACTGAGTAGCCAGTTTAAACGATAATTGGTCTGGCCGACACATCAGTATAAGATACGCACGGGATGGCCTGTTTTCCAAATATAAAGTAGACTACGCCTAGATAGTACAGTAGATAAGCATCAGTACAGGGTACGCTCCGGAGGGCCTGTTTTCCAAATATAAAAATACCCCTAGGGGGACGCATCAGTTTAGGTCACGCTCCAGAGGGCCTGTTTTAAAAACATACAAGTACCCCTAGGGGACGCATCAGTATAAGGCACGCTCCAGAGGGCCTGTTTTAAAAACATAAAAGTACCCCTAGGGGACGCATCAGTATAGTGATAAGTACCCCAAGGCGCATTTTTATATTTGGAAAACAGGCCCTCCAGAGCGTGCCTATACTGATGCGTCCCCTAGGGGTATTTTTATGTTTGGAAAACTGGCCCGCCGGAGCCCTATACTGATGCGTCTCTAGGGGTACTTTTATATTTGGCAAAATAGGCCCCCGGGGGCGTGGCCTATGCTGATGTAGTGATCATTAGACTCGTCAGATGAAGGGCTTTCAAATGATATATAACGTGACCATTTTGGACGATTTTGGTAAATTTTTCAGATCAACATTTATATTTTTTTATTTTGACAGGCCCTAATTTGTATTGCGTATTGGGGGGCCAAAAACCCAATACCTCAAAAACGCCCCAATACCAGTACGCACTCTACATATAATAAAAGTACCCTAGGTACCATCAGCGTAAGGTGCGTCGGCCAGACCAATTATCGATTTGGCCCGCCACTCAGGGACTTACAGTAGATTGTGAAGGAGTTTATTGTAACTACACTAACAAAACAATGACTATACAGACCAGACGGACGGGTTATATACACAATTGTTTCATCACTCCCCCTCGGATGAGCGTCGTGGTTGAATCGGGGCTACATCTGCGCCTGACGATCGTCCGGAAACACGAGAAGTAGGAGAGCGGGAACCTCGAGAACTGGGAACGGGTTGACGAATGAACTTGAACACGGGGTGACGAACGAGGCGGTGATGAGTGAAGCTGAGCATCAGGGTGATGAGTGAAGACGGGAGAAACGCTTTGCGGACCCTGATCCTGCCCGCAGACGGAGAAATGGGGTGGAGTGGGAAATGGAGACGCGGTTGAACAGGAATCGAGGAGGCTGCATGCGGTGGGGTTGAGAGAGATGAACAAACGGAGAATCGGTGAGGGTGCACATGATGGGGTTGAGATGAGTTGAGACGACATCGGAGTGATCATCGGAACAGTAGAACTTGAGATGAGTGAGAGATGAGGGTGAGTGAGTGAAGTAAGACTGAGAAGGACGAGTTGACTGAACTCGCAGACTGCGAACAACTGTCCGAACTGGAGATACAGGAGAAGACTTGGGAGGAGTAGCCTTGGGAGAAGTAGACTTGATAGGAGAGACGGGTTGCCATACATGTAGGAGGGGGGGGTTTTGGGGGGGTTTAGCCCCCCCCAGGCCCGATTTTCGGCAATAAAACCCCCCCTAGCCGGATTTTGGGGGGTTTTTTCTGAAACCCTATTTTGGGTTACAAACTGCTAAAATTCAGGGTTTCAAGACTTATATACCGTAATTTAGCATTTCAAAAGCCCTAAATAGGGTTCCGGAACCCTAGTTAGGGTTTCAGAAACCCAAAGTAATGCCTCCGGAACCCTATTTAGGGTTTCAGAAACCCTAAATAGTGTTCCGAAACCCTGTTTTGGGTACCTGAAAGCCCTAAATAGGGTTCCGAAACCCTGTTTTGGGTTTCTGAAACCCTAAATAGGGTTCCGGAACCCTAATTTGGGTTTCTGAAACCCTAAATAGGGTTCCGGAACCCTAATTTGGGTTCCGGAACCCTAATTTGGGTTTCTGAAACCCTAATTTGGGTTTCTGAAACCCCAAATAGGGTTCCGGAACCCTACTTTGGGTTTCTGAAACCCTAAATAGGGTTCCGGAACCCTAATTTGGGTTTCTGAAACCCTAATTTGGGTTTCTGAAACCCTAAATAGGGTTCCGGAACCCTACTTTGGGTTTCTGAAACCCTAAATAGGGTTCCGGAACCCTAATTTGGGTTTCTGAAACCCTAATTTGGGTTTCTGAAACCCTAAATAGGGTTCCGGAACCCTACTTTGGGTTTCTGAAACCCTAAATAGGGTTCCGGAACCCTAATTTGGGTTTCTGAAACCCTAATTTGGGTTTCTGAAACCCTAAATAGGGTTCCGGAACCCTACTTTGGGTTTCAAAAACCCTAAATAGGGTTACGGAACCCTAATTTGGGTTTCACAGAGACTAAACAGGGTTTCTGGAGGCCCAAATAGGGTTCCGGAACCCTAATTTGGGTTTCACAGAGACTAAACAGGGTTTCTGGAGGCCCAAAGTAGGGTTCCGGAACCCTAATTTGGGTTTCAAAAGCCCTAAATAGGTTTCCGGAGCCCTAATTTGGGTCTCAAAAACCCTAAACAGGGTTTCAGTGCCCTAATTTTTGTTTCAAAATCTCTAAATAGGGTTCCAGATACGCATTATAGCTCTATTCTGTCGAGTAAAATAGAGCTTTTTTGCATGTTTTAAAGCAAAAACATGTTTTTTGCACGTTTTTAATAAAAAATAGGATTTTCTGCACATTTTAAACCAATAAATAGGGTTTTATAGGGAATTTTTGCACTTCTGACAGGATTTTTACCGGATTTTTAGTCCTCAAAACCCTGTTTTGAGCCCAAAAAAAGGTCGCTAAAACCCACTTTTGGACACCAAAAAAAGGTCGCTGAAACCCCCTTTGGAAATAGTGCTGAAACCCTATTTTGGATCTGGAAAAAACCCCCCCAGCCGAAAACCCAGCTACATGTATGCGGGTTGCGAACGACAGTGACGAGTGAGTGAGTGAGTGAGTGAGTGAGTGAGTGAGTGAGTGAGTGAGTGAGTGAGTGAGTGAGTGAGTGAGTGAGTGAGTGAGTGAGTGAGTGAGTGAGTGAGTGAGTGAGTGAGTGAGTGAGTGAGTGAGTGAGTGAGTGAGTGAGTGAGTGAGTGAGTGAGTGAGTGAAATGACATAAGTCATTTTTTGCAGTGAATACACGTGTTAAACAAAAGCCACACTTTTTCTTCGTGTTTGTTAGTTAGATAGATGGAACATTTTCTTTCTCCGTTTAGGCGCGCAATGCGGAGAAAGCGATGACGGCTTTGGCGCGATGGCGCCGAATGAAGATGGAGGAAGAACGCGGTCCGGTTCTGCGCCGACCGGCCAGGACAGAGGACTGCACCGACGTGCGACACGCGGACAGATGGCGACGCGAAATCATCATGGACATTGCCAAGAAGATTGCTCAGATTCAGAACCGTAATGCAGCAGCTACCTGCCCTTCTCTCATAATACACATCGGTCTACCTAAATATTGTTGCAGCGGGCATGGGCGAGTTCAAAATCCGCGACTTGAACGACGAAATCAATAAACTGTTGCGCATAAAACACCAATGGGAGCTGAGAATCAAGGAACTGGGTGGCACCGACTACAAACGAACCGCCCCTAGAATGCTGGACAGAGAAGGTTTGGTACTGTTTTTCTACTATAATCCTGTCCTTGTACGAAATCGTTTATAAAACGTGAAATAGTTGTACCGAAACCCGATGTTTGGCTGCCGGTGGGTGCACAGTTGTTAAAAAATTTTTGAGCCTTCAAAAAGCATTTTTCAATTTAGTCCCTAACAGCTGTTGGTGTGTGTGCTGTTTTTCTGGATGTAACTGCAATTGCAGGTAGAGAAGTGCCTGGCAACCGCGGTTACAAGTATTTCGGAGCAGCCAAAGATCTGCCGGGCGTGCGCGAACTGTTCGAGAAGCCGCCTCCTGAGCAGAAGAAGAAAGTTCGCTCCGAGCTGATGAGAGACGTCGATGCTTCCTACTACGGCTATTTGGACGATGATGACGGCATTCTGATTCCTCTGGAAAAAGACGTCGAAGCTTCAGGTTTCTTCTTTCGTTCGTTAACAGCACATCCTATCACAAGGGAGCAGGGTTGAGAGGGTTTAACTGAAAATTTCTGTGTGAAAGCTTCCAGTATTCAAGATTGTTAGCTAAACACTTTTCAAACTGGTTCGAATTCACCCTCTTCAACATGTCTGACAGTTACGAGTTACTGTCTTTAGATACGACCAACTGTGTTCGTCTCTTTCTTGTGTTTGCCGCATGTTCTTCATTTTTGTTTGTTGTTCAGCCCCTTAGAGGCTTAGGCGAACAAGAAGCATGGTGTCCGCTGTGGAAGAGTGGGTGAATTGTAAAGGGTTAAGATAGTAATGAGAATAAAGTACGGCTGCAAATCACGTTTAAAAGCCAATTTTGACGTTCGGTGCTTACTAGTCCCTTCATGCGATTAAGACAACTTTGCAATGGTTTCGTTTATAGCAATAGCTGCAAAGGTGGAGCAATGGAAGCAATCGAAAGACTCGCAAATGGAAGTTGAGCAGTCGACCAGTGGCAAAGATTCCGATGACGACGACTACGACATCTACAGAGTTGAGGATGAGGTATGTATTTGTGTGTGACCAGTGTTCTCCAATAACACAATAATGTTGGTAGGAAGATGAAGAAGATCTAATGAACAAAGCGATCGAATTTGACGAACAAGGTCAACCTAAGTACATCGCCCACGTTCCGGTGCCGACACAGAAAGAAGTGAGTTGTGTTTTTTTCGGTAAACAGTTTACAGCTGGTGTTCTAGATAGAAGAAGCGTTGCTGAAGCGTAAAAAGGCAGAGTTGATGGAGAAATACGCCAGCGAAACATTGATCCAACAGAGCAGTGAAGCTAAAACGTTGATGGGTTTTGAGTCTGAGCCCTCCACATCCACTTCAACTGCTGCTATGGATCAGTCGTGAAATCTGTGTATTTTTTCTGTGTCTAATCGTATAAACCAAATTTACTCAGTCAGCAAACTGGTGGATAGAATTTTGAATTTTTCGCGAACTCTTCCGCCTTTGACACTTTTCGTTCCTGAAACGCGTTAATTTTACATCGGTTTTCCGTTATTGCTGTTTAAATTAATTTTGTGTCTTGTGTCAGCTGTCACTTACCTCCGAAAACAGTTCTGGCAGTGCTTCTGTCATAGTCTGAGCTTTGATCCGTACACTGATAGCTCGTCGTCTCGAGTCTTCCGGTAAAATCGAGTGATCGTAGAACTTGAGCAGTTCCAATTTCGAGACACAGTTCAGTTCTGCCGTTTCTAGTTGGTCTATAGAATACTTGGACTGTATCGGTTAATTTGACTGGTAAATTAATTACTGTAATTTCGCACATGTCATCCGCCGAGGGAAGAGGGTTATGGTCTGAGTTAGAAATCCTTTGGGTAAAGGATGATATGTGCCCCTACCGGCCGCTGCCACCCCCTCTGTCGTTAATACCCCTAGCCGAAAATGGGGGTAGAGTACTAATAACGGTAATAGGGGCCGAAATACAGCTAGAGAGTGTTGTTTTTCGACAATTTTAGAAGTTTTGGTGTCTGAATTAGTAAT
Source organism: Sabatieria punctata (assembly GCA_030248155.1). Classification (NCBI taxonomy): domain Eukaryota; kingdom Metazoa; phylum Nematoda; class Chromadorea; order Araeolaimida; family Comesomatidae; genus Sabatieria; species Sabatieria punctata. The sequence goes on along the minus strand of JASANB010000655.1, from coordinate 129,109 downwards.
AGAACTTAGCTGCAAAATTGCTTGCCATAAAAAGGAGGAAGCTTGGGTAGTCTGACCGTAGTGAATGGGACCTCTGCATTGCGTGTATGATATCACTAACCTCGATCAAATCGAAACTGTCGTGAGGCGATTTCTTCCCAAAATTGGCTTGCCAAGCCTCGCAATGTTTTGGGACGTTCTAGTCGTATTGAACGCACTGAGTCTTTGTGGGCGTCAAATTCGGTTTCATTCATGTCATTTATAACTTTCTGAAGTTGCACAACAGTTGGTAAAAGACTCTTACTCTTGAGAATTACTCTCATGTCACTCAAAAAGCTTTCTATGCGGCTCTGCGCATATTTAGGATGTTTAACTCCTTGTAGGGTCATCTTCAGCGCCTGAGTGTTGTGTTCTCGGCGTACTAAAGTGCGCACAGTGTAACCTAAACTCTTGGTAGCGTAGCATCGTGAAGACCTCTCAGCAAATAGAAGAAGTTACCGAGTTGTTCCTTTGCCCTGAGTGTGTTGAAAGCAGGTTCGTGCAGAATCTGTCGAATCAGGTCTAAAGTGATATTGCATCTTGCTTCTTCTATCCCCGTCTGCATTAACAACACAACGCAGGAATTGCTTTGGGTGTTGTTCTCTGCTTCCAACACTGTTTGGCCTGTAGTTATAGGTTCGAGAAAATGAAGGATATTTTGTTGGAGAAAATTGGAGCCTTCTAACAAAACTTAACCTCTTTCCAATTTGACTTCTCGATGCCGGACAATTTCGTCCTCCGAAAGCAACTGGAAGTTCTGTCTGGCTGTCAGAGTGGATAGAATCGAATCGACCAGTGATTCAACAAGCTAAAAATAGCTCAGGCACTGTTTATGGTACTGGCACCGCACCATATTTAAGGAGTTAAGTGACTGATATATGCGAGAGCAGACAATACAGTACTATTCAGCAGTACTTGCCTCTGATTGCATACTTCCATGCACGAGTGCTTCTATAAAAGCGGCTGACAGAAATTCTTGCCTGAACTTCTCCAAGCTTTCTATAGTCAGCTCTGCTGCAACTGCCAACTTCTGATGTTTCGACCAGAACCTTTCGTTCATCAGCAAGTCCAAATAATGGTTGGCTTGTTGAGAGGGCAACTCGTGCGCGAAATCGTTCAACCCTCGAATATAGCGCAGTCGGAGAGACTCGAATCGGGTCGATTTAGCGCGAAAATTTACTAATCTCTCGAATAGAAGTTGCACAAACAACGGCAATTTGTCTGTAAAACCGGAAAACTCCAAGTTCAAGCCGTATCGGTCGAAATGGAGACTGTAATAGATTCCGGCCAACCGTGCGTTGTACGTAAATTCGGCCAAGTCGTCCTGAAGCAGCTTTGACTTGTTGAGCTGTTTTTAATGAACGTGTGCCAATTACCAACAGAATTTGAGCGTACAATTGTCCCAAAGCAGCATTCAGGGCTGTCTCGTAGGCGATAGGATTTGACAGTCGAACAAACATACAACTTTTTGGTACGAGATACTCGTCGTCTTGCTTGTACCAGACTTGACAATACTTGTCTCTTTTCAGAGGTTGAGGATATTCGCTGAAGAACTAACTAGGTCTATTCTAAAATCATATTCTGATACCGTTACGTACCGTTCGCTCAAGGAGCGTGGAATGCAGAAAGTTTCTGGAATGAACAAGTTCTTTTCTGGCAATGCGAAGTCAGAAGCGTCGTGTTTTTCCATTGATTCCTTGCACAAGCTCAGAAAATCCTAAATGTTACCGCATTCTAGAAACGTTTGAGAGAAAACACTGATACAGAACCTGGGACATCTTCACTTTGGAGTACTCCGTGCCATACCATTTTTCGTGCAATGAACACTGCTCAGCGAATGTTTTAGAGATAAGAAAACAGTTGAAATTGTCGGGTGCCAACTTGTCCAGCAAGTCAGTAATCAAGTCGGGTTTGAATTCGCTGACCAAATGAGCTGAGGTCAGGCATTCTTGTAAGGGGAAATCGAATAGATTAGCCGAGGCCAGACGGCTGACCAGGTTTATTGGCTGTTCCTTGTCTTTGAAGCGAAATCTAACTTCGGCCATCTGAGCTAATTCATCTTGAATCCATTTCTGAGGTCCCGCGCGTTTCACCGTACCAACAAACTCGAAAATCGTTCGGATAATTTCGTTGGTGATTTGTAGTCCTTCTAAACTCTTTTGAAACGTACAGTACATTGTATATCTCGCGTGAAGCTGCCTTTCAAATAAACAGACCATCAGTTAATTCCAAGGCTATCTGGAAAAAGCCGATGCCTCTAGCCTGCTGTAGTGGATTGGCGTCCAATGCATTTGCCCAATTTTTTCGTTTAAAGTAAGAAAGCAAAGAACCGGAACCCTCATGACCAATTAGGTGCGCTGAAATGTGCTAGATGCATTATGTAGCTAGACATTCTACAGTATGTGTCAGAGAGCTTACCCACATAATTCTGAGGCTTGCTTTTATAGTAGAATCGGTAATCTGGAATGGGAAATTCCAGAATCAGCCGTTTTATGTCTTTCACTGGTACGATTGACACTTGCTGTCCTAGCTGCTCTGAACCCCACGGGTGTTCGCTCCACCATTTTCGATTGTGACGCTTGTTTGGCACTTGCACGAACATGGGCACGTATTTTGCTTCCATTTCCGCCAGCGATTCGTTTGACAAAATTGCGAGAGCCATTCTAAAACACGGAATGCCCTAACATTTTTGTTAGGCCGTTCTAGCGGTGTTTCCTACGTATTTGCCGAGTAGTTCTCAGTGTGCAGCTTGATCAAAGCTTTTCGCGTGTCAATGCCCTTAGCGTTGGGTTCCACCCAGAGTGTTTGTCGCGATCCGGTGCCGAATCTGTCAAAATCATGGCCTGTCTTTGACAGACTCCTAAAAACGGATAAGACCGATATATCGGAGCGGGGCGGCGGAGTTGGCACTTTTTAATCATCGTCCATCGTCTCGAGTCGTTCTTGATGTTGTTTCTGTTTTCCGAATCCACCGCATTCACTTCCCGTTCGGTGGCCGACTCGGTAAACAAGGGACAGACGAAAAACTGCGAAAACCGGTCTAAGGCACCCTAAATACACCAGATTTTACAAACGCTCAATTAATTTCTTTACGCGCTCTTTCAGGCGAGATTTATCGTCCTATTACGACCTTGACATTATCCATTTACAAATTAGTAGAATTCTGTGCCGCTCCAAAAATGTCGCACATTTTCATTCGCCAAAATTGTCCGCTGTTAGGCAATTCTTTCCCGTCTGCATCACATTTTCAGGAAACTAAACAGCTCAGTACCTTATCTCTTCTGTACGTAAAAATTCGTTAAAAATAGCGAAAAACTCTGAAACAGAGGTTTTGCCCAAATATGCAAAGATTAAACAACCTGTAAATGCTCGGGCGCAATATCGAAATAAAAGTTGGTATGTTCGCAGCTGGTGTAAGCATTTCTGCGTCCTCCATGATTCTGGATAAACTTATAGTAATCGTTCTCTATCGGGTACTTGCTTGTTCCCATAAATAGCATGTGTTCGCAAAAGTGAGCCAGTCCCGGTAACTCAGGCGGGTCCATCATATATCCTAAATTTCCTTTCAGTGATCAATTTCTCGCAAGAATATCTGTCTTTTACCGACAGCGATATCCATTGCAGCCGCCGATCTGTCAGTTTGGGCATCACTGACAAGGATCATTCGCAAGCCGTTTGAGAGTTGCAGCGCGCGATACTCTCGTTTATCCTCTGGCGACTTTTTGATGGCGTCTTCTCTAAGCAGCACATTATTCATGACCTTTTTGGGGCGGAATGACTTAGAAGTGCGTAGAATAGAGGGGCTGTAGAGCATTAAAACAGGTTGCTTAGAACGAGCTATCAAGCGCTGCTATCGGCAAAAGCCGCCGGCTGCCAAGTGCTCACACATCCATCACCTCAGTCTGTATTTATTACAACGGAGAGCACAGAATTCAGTCAATCACTCGAGAACTATGTCCGAGCCAGCAGCGCTTTCTTTGTCTGCCGTCGATTTCTTCCTTTCCTTGTAGCACAGCTTCATGCACTCTTCCTTCGTTCTCGGCGACAACCACAGCTCCTCCGACTGTCGGCAGTAGGGCATCACGTACTCGGTGCACTCATCGGTGTTGGTGAAACGGTTTACCTAAATATTTATGTATTTCACTTCTCAGAGAACCCTCAAAGCTATACAAATCCAATTTATCCTCTTTTTTAATTTCTTAACATGTCAGAGACTTATACTTTAAGTTGAACTAACACTCTTTAACATTTGCTACTAAAATCTTCAGCAAGCCTTGGAGTATTACAAATTAAACCTGTGTATGTATGTACTATTTTGTGTTATTGTGCAGTCGACATTGGTGCCGGTATCACTATAAAATCCTGGATTGTAGTTTCGATACTCACTTACCCTTCTAAACCATCTGGTCACCACTTGGGCTTGCGTTCTGTCGGTTCTGGATCCGTTGACCGGACATCCGTCGGACATGAGATCGTGCCAGAGGAAGAAGGGCATGGGGTCGCAGCCTCTGGCCCGGGTGCCTATCGGACAGGCACACAGACTGCAGGTCTTGCTCACTCTGACCATAGCACAGTTCTCGCCCATGCACAGCATCGGGGGACAGTTGTTGGTGAGCATTTTGCCGTAGTCGATTAAAGCTTCGGTCTTGACCGGAACGGCATGGGTGTAGGTGAAGGCGAGCAGACAGAGTAAGAGAGCGTGAAACATGACGACAACGGGCCGAGCCACCGAGACAACAGGTCCGAACTGATCTCGGTCTCACTTTTATTCCGTTCTCCGCATGCCCAGGTGACTTTGGTTGGCGGCCAGTCGCGCCAGACTTTTTGTTCGGACGCCGCTGTCCTTTCCGGCACTTTATCATGATCGCGCCGACTCTTTGATCGTAATTTGATTCTTGACCAAGAAAGGCGATCGCCATTCGCACTGCCGCGGGTGGTTGATTGGCTCTATTTTTCACACTTCACTTTCAAGGTTCAACTCTTTCTGCTTTTTTCGCAACCTTTACGGACAACGATCTTCATTTTTATTCTTATTAGTGACAAGAAGTAAGTAAGCAGGTTTCACACTGTATAGAAAAACTTTGAACATTTGAATTATGTTCATTGCTGACTAGTTAAACTAGGAAAAGAAACCGTTGGAGTTTTGAGCATCTTTGTAGCACAACAGTTCACACTCCTTTTTCGTTCTTGGCGACAACCACAGATTCTCCAGCTCAGCGCAGAAGGGAATTTTGTAGCTGTGACACTCATCAGCACGTGTGTAGAGGTTCAACTGAAAACACACAATCTTTTTTCAAATATACAAATGTAGTTAATCTTACACGTAGTTTTCTTTGCTAATGCATATTTGCGATTGAAAGCGAATCATTAAAACATATTATTTAAGTGGTAGCACAAATCCATATATGGTACAACCTGTAAGTTTAAGCTGTACCATATCGGTACAGTATCAAACAGTGTATATTGATATTTGGTTGACAGTTTAGAAAGACCGCCAGAGAAGAAGAGGTTAAATTTTGCTTGGAGCCCCTTGCGGATTCTAGTAAATTTAAAATGGCGCTCACTTTTCTAAACCATCTAGTCACGTAGACAGGAGGCCATCCAGCGGGACATCGGTTGATGATAATGTTCAGCCACAAAAAGTACGGCATCGGATCGCATCCTCTGGTTCTGCTGTCTAAGGGACAAGCACAGAACTTGCAACCATTGGCTGCCGTGGCTACCGCACAGTCGACGCCGTGACAGAGAGTGGGCGGGCAGTACTGCAGAAATAACCTAGCATAATCGAACTGTTGCGCTCCGTTTCCAAATTTGGCCACTCCGCGACTGTGGCCAAGTGTGACAAAAGAGAACAGGACAAGCAGACTGACCAAACGAGTGGACATGCCCGGAGCTACTATGTACAGTGAATGGCGGAGTCGTATTTGGCGTGTCAACACCTTTGTGTACACTTGACAAAATCGATGGTCCGATTAATGTCCACTTAAGGTTTGACCTGATATTTGGTGGCTGATTTTCTAGTCCTGACTTTGGAATTGATGCGCACTCAGGCGATTCATCAGTTCACGTGCTAATGGCACTACCGACACCTATCTGGGTTACACAGCAAACGCAACACCAAATCGCACTCAAGCGGAAATGCCAGAATCGCTGTGTCCTCGAAACGTGCTTCCGTTTGTGTAGAAGTTGCTTGCTAGATTGTATCTCGCAGAAAGAAGCGCATACCTTTTTCATCAGATATTGACGCAGTACGTGCGTGACATACCAACAAGTGGACAAAGGCAGTCGCAAGGCTTAGGTATATGGGTCATGCGTATTTCATACCAATATCTAAAACGATGATCAATAATGCAGTATTTCCCTAGAATAGAGAAAAGAAAATTTGCTGTATAGTGCCTTGCTTTCGTCGTATCCTTGGTTGTTATCTTTAGTTGTTATTAGTTTATCATCATTTTAACTGCTACCTATGTACGTACGTACGTAGAAGCCGTTTTATGCTACCAACTGCAGAGTGTGGATGCAGCTAATGAAACTGCATCTCGTTTGCGTTGTGTTCCTCCTTCAGACGAGGGCGTGTGCAGGGCGCATTTCAAGTTTTATCTTTGAGCAGAAATTAGACCACTGGAACAGTAGTGATACAAGAACGTTTCCTCAAAGATACTGGATTCTTGACGATCATTGGAATAGAACTGCCGGTGGTCCTGTGTTTCTATTTTTGGGTGAGTTCAGTCAGTGAATTAATTACGTACGTATGCTATTACCTAACATCAGTGGCGTACCGAGGATTTTGCAAAGGGGTGTGTGTCAATTTTGAAGTTGCCTGGTTGGGCTTCTGCCCGACCGCCCAGGGCAAGAAAATTTTGAAAATTTAACCTTCAAAAAATCAAAAGGCATTCTGAGCATAAATTAGACAGTTTTAGTAAATAATTCATTAGTTTCTCATATTTTTACCTTATTTTTCTTTCCAATTACTTCCGCGGCAAAGGACGGGGTGTAGCCACCCTACACCCCCTGGGTAAGCTGCTGCTTAACATCTCCGTGCCACATCCAACTGCTGATTTATATGTTGTTTAACTAACCCATATCTGTGTTCAACTAATAATTCCGAAATAAAATCTTCTCAGCAAAACGAGCACTAGAAGGCGTATAGAAAGTGTTGTAACTATACATTTACTGTTTCACATCATAGAAACCTTCTCCGCAATGTCTTTATATAATCGAAAAAATTCTGAATCGTCATTTCACCGGTTTACGAAGAAAAGTCACATTTTGTCATGTTTTTGAAATTCCCCAATTTTGGTTCCTTTGACCTAGAGGGCTGCCCAGTCAGTATATTGTGCCCAATAGCAATAACAATCGTTCCTAAAAGTTTCAGACCTGTACTCATTGAATTGCCGAAAAGTTAGAATTTCCGTGGAACACCTTGATTCATAGTTTTCGGGTCATAAAACGCCAGGACGGGTTAGAAGAATTTTGGCACCACACTTGCACAATATGTACCCAGTTGTCAAGGTAATAAATCCCGAAAATTCAGCCAAATCGATAAAGAACTGACCGAGCACGAATCGTTTGAGTAAAGTTCGAAAAAGTTGTGGACATTTGTTGACCCAGACTGTATGTACTGCAGACAGTACCTACCGTGAACAGTACTTGTTTTGTATGCGTATGTCATTTTCAGAATGACTCTCTCGTCCGTAAGGAGCACGAGCACTAACACAAACATATCAGAGTCGAACAACAAAATCGTTAAAATGTCTGGCTGTGTGGGTATGGATGTGTTGATTGGACAGAGAATGCCGATATGGATGCGTTGATTGGACAGAGAATGCCGATTTTAGGCTTGGCAGCACCAGCATCTGGAGACTACATGCTAGGGCTGGGCGTTTACACAGCTTCCTTGATGGAGCGGAAAGCACTGGGCGTCACATTGGAGAATCGGTACTATGGACGCAGTCTTACCACCTCAATGTTGAAACAGGAGAATTTGAAGTTCTTGACTTTTCACCAGAGCCTACAGGTTCCAGGCCTTTATTGTTCTTCTACATTCAGGACGTTATTTTGTCCTCAAAATTAAAGAATGTTTCACTGCGCGTACGTACGTATGTATGCAATGCAACCATATTCTTGTTTCACTTCTAGGCTAACGTATAGCAACAAGTTGGTCAATCACATAGATTTAGGACACTGTATTGGTTCAAGATGAAATCAAACGAAAGTATGACATAGCAGATGATATGAAATGGATAACGTTCGGTGCCTCTTATTCCGGGCTCAAAAGTGCACTGCATAGAATCGTCTTTCCTCACAGATTTTACGCCGCCTTCGCATCGTCGGCACCTCTGGGCTTCAAATACGACATGCCGAACTACTTTGGTCACGTGGGAAAGGTGGTGGAAGACCCAAAAAACGGCGGTTCAAAAGTGAAAGCAAAAGCGTTGTCTGTTTCACAGAAATTGGGCAGTTTCAGAAATGCTTCAACAACGTTCGTCAGGCTTACACAAAAATTGACCAATTGCTCAAGAAAAATGATTTTGAGACGATTAAAAAGGACTTCAATATTTGTCCAGAGTCCGTTTTGAGCACTGAAAAGGACAAGTATGTAATGTAGTTCTACCCTAAGAACCAGAGGAAGTTCTCTTGCCTTTTCTAGATATGCAGTTGGACGGTATCTTTCCGGTCTAGTGGCCGATTTAAATCAATGGAGTTTCACAAGCCCGGCTATTAACTCTTATGCCAGTATTATTAAGCCGTTTAGTCGACCGGCAGTTGATCCGTACGAAGTTCTGAAGCGAATTCGTTGGGAATCTAACCCTACTCAATGCCAGAATGTCAGTTACGCACTTCTATTAAAAGATTTGAATCGCTGGAAGGATGGTATTACCGATTGGATAGAATATGACGAAAACCCTGGAAGCAGAGCCTGGGGGTAAGTTGACAAAAGCTAAATGAAGGCTTTAAGAACAATTTTCAGCTATGAAATATGTAATAACTTCGGCTTCAATGCTTACTGCAACGTGTCCGAGACGTGTCCGCTTTCAAGCTTTGTGTCAATAGAAGGACAGCTGAACATGTGCAAAGATGTCTATGGCATAACAGAGCAACAGATGAAAGAAAACAGTAAGAGATTTCTCAAAACCTACGGCGGCACTAATCCCAATGTGACTAGGTAAGTACGGTATACGAATGAAGCCGTTTACAATGACAAAATGTGTCTGTTTTAGATTGTTGTTGACTCACGGAGCAGTGGACTGTGGATTGGAATACGAAATGCACACAACCGATAGAAGAAGAGAAGTATACAGCGTAACTACGCCATTTGTGGGCCATGTGGTTGATGTACAAGCGCCGCATTTGTACGACCCAGTCGCTGTCTATAATACCAGACAATTCGCCATTTCAAAGCTGGCCGATTGGCTGGCTCCACCTGCAGAAGCAGCTAAAAACGTTTCCGCCGGCCGAACTTGCTTTATGTCCTTTCTCTACTTGGTAGGCAGTGTCTCGATGAATTTTGGTTTTTGTTACATGACTACGTAGTTATAAATGGATCTCCCAATTTCATTGTCGCTTCGTAATGGCAGTTTTTGGTTTTGGTGTTTACAGTTGCAACTGTATATGACACTACGGCGTTTAGAGTAACAGTTACAAAATGCCATTTCATACTGTCATAGGTGGCAGTATATTTTGTACTTGTCAATGTATGTAATAGTGTACTGTACACGTGATTTGAGTAAGCCATAGAGTTCTAGATTAGATATACTAACATCTATATCTCTATGATTAAGATAAGCAATCGTAGAGCAATAAGAGGCTTGGTGAACAACAATATTATTAGAAGATTGGCTAGCGAAGCCTCTGTATTCTTTTTCTGTTCACTGCGGTTCGTTTTTTGGTTTTGGCAGTTTATCTGTGTATTCGTCTGTGGCGCCCCTTTAACAAACAGTACAACCGCAGTTCAGTTTCTTACCTTCATTTGGAATGGCTCGGTAAGCGCGGACAAGCTGAAATTTGGAAAAACTTTCACTTTCAACTTTTGAAAAAAGAGAAGACGGTAAGAAAACTGTTCATAACGATCCGCTAGGCCTCTATATAACTGGTGTTGTTGTGAATGTACTTAGCGTGTTTAGAGGATGTCGTCTGACAACATAAACGAAGATGAAGCTGCACTCTACGACCGTCAAATCAGGTTGTGGGGCTTGGACGCACAGAATCGGTTAGTCACTCACTCAACCAGCTACTAACTAGGGCCTATATTATTATCACAGGGTTCGTGCGGAACCTGAAAAGTCTGGGAAAAGTCAGGGAATTTTGTATCTGGTCAGAGTCAGTCGTCAGTCGAGGGATCAGGTGTAGCTCACACACACAGTAGGTTTTCTGCTTGAATGAAGCCAAACGTAGAAACCTTAGAGTTGCATAAATGTAGAACATACATGTGCACGGTCGGCGGCTCAGGAGGGGACGGCCAGGTCTCCGTGCGTAGTTGCCTGGATATAGATGCAAATTTTCGGCGGGAAATTCAAATTTTGGCGGGAAATTTAAATTTTTGCGCAAAATTTCGGCTAAAAATACGAAAATTTCGGTTGAAATTCAAAAATTTGCAGTAAAAATTAAATTCTCGACAAAAAAATTTCCAAAAAACCACTTCCGACAGAAACGTTGCCAAAAAATAGAAAATTTTCAGGAAAATTTGAAAAAATTTCGGGTTTGGTGCGTAGTTGCCTGGAGGGAGGGTGCGTAGTTGCCAAAATTGATTTCTGTGGCTTAAAAACGCATCTGGAGGCATTGTAGCAGCCTATAGAAACGTTTGGAAGATTTTTATTTTCGTCCCCCCTGACCCCCCTGGGCACCCCCCATGCACATGTATGATGTAGAACGCTAGAAATCAGTCTTTTTCGATTGCCAAGATTGATTTTTCATCAACTCATTTGGGGATCACGTCTTATCAATGTTTAGAAAGAGACCCGAAATCGTAAGCTTGAAATTTCTAAAAAATACAGGAATCATTCAAAAAGTAACCGGTTTACCCGAGAAGGGATGCAACCGAGTTGCGGTATTATGCGGTAGCGGTATACTTTTAATCATACATGGGCCGCGATGGGTTAGGCTTGGGTTTACCTAGCGATCGACCGGGAACCAAAATTCCGACCGGAACCGGACTGAACTACCCCTGAAACTACTGTAATTGTTAAGCACCATTTGGCTGTAGTAAAATTATCGACACTTTTGTGTGCACTTCTGAGCAAAAAGTAGTGATAGCAATCAAACTTGTTGCCTAAAACACAGTTTTTAGGTGATGTACTAATAGATGTTAGCGTTATTCCATGGAATCTAGCAGGTTTGCTTCCAAAAATAGCGGAAAGTCAAAGTTCCGGTTCCGGTACCGTTCAGCACCGGAACCGGACCGGAACTGCCATTTCCGATCGATCGCTACGACGTTTACCCCCCTCGCCGGCCAATACCACCCCGTCGGCCGGCCATACCCCCGTCCCGGAGGCAGAAATTTTCGCTTATTAAGGTAAAATAGGCGTTTCTTTTACTTTTTTCCAGGACCCCCCGGGATCGCCAAACCCCCTCCGGATTATTCCGGCCCGTGTATGCTTTTAATAGAGTTTTGGTAGTAGAAAATTTTTTTCTATTTTATTTATTATCTTAGCCATCAGGCTCTGATTGTGAGTGTGTGCGTTGCGGTGTGTAAGGTGTTCGAAGATGACTTTTTAGACTGAAACATTCCTCTGTGTTGTTGGTTGGACTGAGTGGATTGGGTGCAGAAATAGCCAAAAATCTCATGTTGGCAGGACTCCACTCTCTAACTCTGATGGATTCTGCCAGTGTAAGTTGCTGTTGAACGATTGGAGAGTATCAACAAGAGGAGTTATGATGCATGTGAAGGTCATCCGCTCAAATAGCTGATTGGAGGTGCCGAGCTCCTCTGAAAATTTTTGGCGAGGTTTTTTTTGGGATAAACAGGAAATTTCGGTGAAGCCCCCGGCCCGCCCATGTATGGTTGTGGCTAAATAAGTGACAATTACGCATCGGAACCGAACTTTGCTGTTCCGCTGGCCACCGACTGTGCACGTTTCTGAAAGCTATAGTGCGAACTAGTGTATAGAGTGTTTTTCAGGTTTTTGAATGTTGGTTTTTTGCGCCCCAGATCCCAATACTGATTTGACTTGAAAAAATCTTCAAAGTTTGATCTGCAGCTAGCTTGAGGATGACCAGAATAAGCTGTCATTTTATAGTTGTCGGTTTCCTTAGCAGCACACCAGTAATTAGCTCTCTTTCTATTCATCTAGAGTATGTAAAAATATGAATTTTGATACAGAACGTACTTGTTCACTGAAATACGAACTCTGATTCACCTAAGCTGAGCAATTATTTGCTATTCTACGCAAAAACTCTAGAACACAGCAAAGTTGAATAACATTGCAGCTTTTTTCTATGACGTGAAACTGCGTTATTTATTGTGTCAACTTAGTGGTGCAAGCTTCCTTCTGCTCTACAGTAAAGGTTGATTTTTGGTTTAATATTGAAAGGTCTACTTGACATGGCGTTTCGCTTACTGGAAACAAAGACAAATTGGGAATCCATGACTGGCTTCCGTTTGATTGTGTCTAGTGGTCAGTTGTAATGGGGCACAAAGCTGAGCTTGTAACATCTGATCTGATTGCCGAAAGAGCAGAATTACTTAAAGCCATTGATTTCAGGTGAGTGTGGATGAGCGCAGTGCACAGTTCCTCGCCGCCGTCGACTCGGTTGGAACGAACGTGAGTGCTTGCTCTACCATTCATCGTTGACGTTGGTTTCATTTCTTGGTAAAGCTCTACTGCTGAAACTCTAGTTGTTTCGTTGGTAGTCTGCTCTTTTAATAAATATCTATTCATCCTCTCGAAAAGTTAGAAAGAAGATATAGAGCAGCATTTCGGCTGCCGGGGATTTCACACCTGTCTAGTAAAGATGGGACCTGCGTACTGTATTACGGTAATGTACGGTATTTTCCGCTATATGGTAGTATATGGTATTTTTAAGGTCAAGTAAGAAACTCGTTTTAGAGGATTCGGTCAATAAGCGTCGGTAGGTTGTGGGGTGTATAATTTTGTTTTCACAGAATAAAAACAAAGTTAATGGCCAAGCTGAACCGTTTGGAGATGGATTGGGGGTCTAAGGGACCCTTTGGGTGGTGTGTTTTAATGAGAGTACTATTGTGGTTTCAGCGAGCGCAGGCGTCGTTGGAGCGCTGTGAGGCGTTGAATCCGTTGGTGGAAGTGAAAGTGGAGCAGTGCGACATCAGCGACAAGAATGAGGAGTTCATAGCCAAGTTCGACTTGGTCTGTCTGGTCGACCAGCCGCCAGCTGAAATGGAGCGAGTGGACGAGATCTGTCGGCAGCGCAACGTGCGTTTCGTGAGCGCCTGCGTGTTCGGTTGGTTCGGCTTCGGATTCTTCGATCTGCTCGACTTCCAGTTCGCAGAGTGAGTTGGGATTTGCGCCTGCTGCACTAACTGAATTCACACTAGCCGATGATTATAAGGATTTCTGCTGTTCACGTGCTGACTGTGTAGGTGACGAGTGTATCTGTTTATGAGGTTGTGTCGGTCTGTGCTAGGTTAAAGTCCAAGGGAATCTGCAGTAGACAATGTTGTGCTGTGTTGCAGTGAGGTCAAAAAGCCAAACACAGACTTGGAGGGAGAGATAGTGCTGGACGCGCCTGCCTCCAAGAAAAGACGCCTGGACGCTGACGGTGATAATGAAGACGATTCGACCATTACCAAATCGGTGAGACCGATTTTATTTTGTTTCCTCTATTTTTTTGCAATAGCATTTGATGATAGGCTTCGTGGAAATGTCTCTTTTTAGCAGTGCAGTGGAAAACATTATGTTTTATGAATATGTTTTGAAACATACATGTTCTTGTTTCTCAATGTCAAATGTTTCTAAGAATATGTCTCTGAATCTATTTTTATTTCTGAAAACAAAATGTTTTGCTATGAAATTCAAAAATCTGAACACCAATTAAACTTATCGAGCCTTAGTTGCTACAAACCCTTTAAAACAGGGAATTCAGAATGTCAAGCGCCGCTTCTTTTCACTTAGAAATTTGAGTCTAAAGTTGAAATTTTTCCAAGTCGTACATGAGCATGGTTTGCGGCTAAGAAGGGACAGCCAGGTTCTGTGTGCAGTTGCTTGAGCTCTAGCCTCGAATGTTGGCGCCAAATTAAAAAAATCATTTGTGCAATATTCGAATTTGGTCATGCTTAAGCTACCTTTTTCCAGGGAAGTAAGTGTTTGTCTTGTGCCAACCTTTCTTATAGATCTGACCGTGACTATAGTTAAAAGAGTTGTAATTATTACAGTAAACGAAATGACAACCAAAATCTGCATTACTTCTGCAATAATTACTAAAATTTGCTCAAATTGCAATGCTATAGCTTTTTATAACTTTGAAAGGTATTCTTTTACATTTTTGGGAGCAGCAACTATAGTAGAGCCGAATGTTTCAGACGATTAGTTTTCCTTCGTTCAAGCGGGCCTTCAACTTCGACTGGAATGTGAAAGGCATCACTGCGCGAATGCGTAAACTCGTTCCGGACGGGTATTTCATTATTAAAAGTAAGCATACGCCCAACTTCTGTGTTTGATCGGCAACACTGGTTTTTACAACATTTCAATTCGAATTCAACTGTTTGTTTAGCTCTACTCAACTATTGGTCGAAGCACGACAGGATGCCGTCTGACAGCTCCGATGCTGATGCAGCCAAGATTTTCTCAGATGCCGTTCTGCAGTGCAAGCGCGATCCGGCTTCCGTTTCCACCACGCCGGCCGATTTTCTGCCGTACGTATCTTACACTTTACTCTACTGCTCCTTACTTGCCTCAATTCCATGTCGACGCGTAAGCCGGCAGTATATTGTAAACAGCTGTGGGAAAAGGGACCGAGAGGTGGTTGGCACCCTCAGGCCGACCCGACTCTACCTCCCTCACGAATTATTTGGAAGATTTTTCACAAAACAATCATGGTGAAAGTACGTAAAAATGAGCTCGAAATTGGTTAATGCTAAGACGCAAGTTCTGAGAAACTTTTCGCTTTTTATGTTTTTTTTTACTTTTTTTGGGACACCCCAGAGACTACCTCCTCACCCCATCTGAATTTTTCCGGCCGATCTATGTTCTAATGATCCGAAAACCTTGATTTGCATAGGTTTTTTAGGCTTGAAATCTGCTCAACCCTGTTGAGCACCCTCAGAATTTCAAAATTTAACCTCACCACCGTCGAAACGTTATCCTGTATCTGCAGATGAGTAACTTTTTTTATATAAAAAGAGCATAAGATTAGTTAAAAATCGAGCACAGACATGTTAGACAAATGCGGCACCGTTAAACTCGGAGTCGGCATTGACAGAGACAGAGCCGATTGACAGTCTCGGTTCAGTGGCAGAGTTCTCCAAGACGCCGACTTTCATCTCTGCGATCAGTAAGCTGAGAAATCGGTTCCACACCTCATCAGTCTTTCTGTCACCCGCATTGTCCTCACTACAATTCTGTCTGATGGTGTCGAGAATTTGTTTCTTGAATTCCCGCCAGAAGTCCTTGTTCAAACTGAACCGGTGCGCCGAATGCTGAGCTCCCACATGACGAATGTGTGCTCGCACTTGGCCAGCGCTCAGCTTTCCTGTCTCCAAATTGACTATGATTTGGGCGAGAAATTGAGTCATTTTGCGTCCATGTTCAGGGGTGAGCGCTAAGGTGTAAGTACCCTGAGGATCAGGCAGCTTGTGAAGTATTTGCCGACTCAACCACTGCCCGAAATCATCCGGAGTTTCGGAGAGCATTTTGTGCCACCCGCAACGCAGTTGCCAGGCCGATTTGGCTGTATACATCATCTGAAATTAGTCTAGTTTCTGGCATACGTGACAGGTCATCCGGCGGAGGCGAGTGTTTGGCTTTGAAACGAATAGGCCAAGTTCTAGGGGTAGACTTCTGAAAATCGATACAAACTGACTTTTGAGTTAAAAATCGCATAGAAGCGCTAATTTGGGCTAAAAAATTGCTGTTTTGCGAGCAATTGTAGCGTTTTTGTTTGAAATTGTAAAAAATTGCAAAAATTAGCTTTCGAAAAAAGTCCAACGGATGTGAGGCAGAAAAATTAGTTCAGGGTGGTGGTTTTGTGGAAAGCAGACAGAAAAATTAGTTCAGGGTGGTGGTTTTGTGGAAAGCAGACAGAAAAATTAGTTCAGGGTGGTGGTTTTGTGGAAAGCAGACCCCTGCTGCATGTTGTCTGGTTTATGGTCATAGCATTTCTGACCCAAAAGTGAGGCTTGAGTGTGGAACAGTGTAAAGACCTTATAGACAAGAAGGTACAATTGTTCCTGAACACGAACCTTGAACTGTCTTTTCCTGTGCCATTTTGACTGTAAGTGGCTGTAGAGCAGCTGTCTCCCTTTGACATAGACCAGACAGTTGGTGGCGCAGTTGAGGACGATGAGAAAATTGCTGATTTCTACAGTGTACAGATAAGACATGTGGCCTGGCACGCGGTCAACGTTCTCCCAAATGTTCACTGCGGTAGGCAAACTGTGGAACAGCAAAAACTTGACTACCAGCGCAAATGAAATCGTCCTCTGGCATTTCTCCTGAAAATGGTGTCTGAATTGCATTGCAGGTGACAATGAATTCACTGACGGTATGTCTTTGTCGGATGAACTGCGAACTCCCTCGTCTAAGCACCATGCTCTTTCTGGTTTGCTTGGCTTTGGCCAGCTTGTACTCGGTGCAAACCACCAATGCAAAGCCGAGCATAATAGGGCCCAGCGAGTTGACCACCAGTTCACCAACAACTCTGTGGAGCACGTCATACACATTGTTGAGCTTGAGCGCGGTGGGTCTCAGCTCAACTGACCACTGTTTGTTGAAGTTTGACCAACACTGCACAGTACGCAATTCGAAGAATGTGCTGATGTTGAAGCCCAAAGATAGCAGAGTGACTATCAGTGGCAGTTTGCAGCCTTTGGTTGCCAGTTTTATTCGTTTCCACGGTCGAATGTTGGTTTGTCGAGGCGAGTGACTGGTGGCCAAGCTGAGGCGTTTGGGTATTTGGTGGCGCAGAGGCCCACTCACTACTTGGTAGCGTTGGAAAGCCGTGCCCATCACTAACCAAATCTAGAAAAATTTGACTTTTTTCTTTGATTTAAAAGTTGTATGTGACTTGATTAAGCTGGTATGGCAATTTCTGAGAAAATGAGGCACAAGTGAGCGTAACACCAGTTTGGTTAGGGTAATCTGGATAGTTCAGACTAATGTGGACAGTGCTTGAAGCATTGCCTGCTGTGTTAGTCTGTCCAGCTTCAATCTAATCGGTCCAGTGGGGCATCCAGGATTTTGCAACGGGGCTGTAAAATTTTGAAATTGCCTGGTTGGCCCTAGGCGAGAGAATTTTGCAAAAATTAGCCTTCAAAAACGCATTTAAAAGGTATTTTGGACGTAAAATCAACAAAAATTACCAGTTTTATTGGTTTGAAGAGGCTCGGTTGGATCCCAAACAGGACGAGAAACTTTCGAAAAATTAGCCTTCAAAACGCATTCTAGCACAAATTACACAATTACAGGTCATTATTTATTAGTTTCTCTTATTTATGCCTAATTTTTCCTTCCTACCTCCACCACAAAGGTGTTGTACCGCCCTACACCCCTGGGTACGCTACTGAATAGGTCTACATTAAGCTTACCGAAGTGGTAATCGAAATGGCAACCACCGGATGTAGGTGAACGGTGAAGCTGTAGTATTTGAAGTGGTAACCAAAAAATTTACATAGAGCATCCAGACTGTTGTACAGAAAGGTAGCTACCAGCAGCACAGAGTCCGAGAGAGCCAGAGCTTGGAGGGTAGAGACCAGACCGGCATCCAGTCTGACTCTGCTGAGAAACAGAAAACTGTTTAGGTTTCCGCACAGACCAAACACTATGACAATCGATGTAAGAAATCCACTGACGATTCGGTTGAAAATGTCAAATGCAGTGGCCGGTCGGTGTTGACTGAAGTCGAAAATGCAAGTTTGATTAGTTGAAAACGTCATACTGGCAAGCAGCTAAGACTTGCTGGCTAAATGAGGAGATTTATTAAAGGTGGCAACAATCTGTCCGAACCCGATCGAGACCTCATTAATCCGGCCAGGCAAGCCTCCAAGTGTTCATAGCCGTCTTTCATGATTAACCACCATCGAGTGGCCGAGGGCGTCGAGCAGAGCGCCGAATGAGCTTCATTTACAGAGAACAAACAGTTTTTGGTTCAAATTCAAATACTGCATGACGCTGCAAGCAAAACACTTGTCCAGAACGCAATCAACTGATCTGACTCGCACCACGTTGACAACCACCTGATTGTTTAGCTGACTGTTTCTTACACCACTGCTTAAAATGGGAATTTACGTAGATTCTGCATATTTCTGACATCCATGCACAGTCACGCACGTTCATGCGTACTGTACATAACATACAATGTCACAGGCCGCAAAGCAAGGGGTTAACCGGCTTAATTTAGCGCTTTTCCCTTACATCTTGCAATACTGAGTTTTCATTAATAAATATATTGTAACTCTTACAAATTGAGTCTATTGGCAGCTTGAAACGCTGTTTTTACTTTAAAAATAGACATATTTCAAAACTATACATTTCCATTTTTAACTTCCTCGGAATTCCGCATTTGTCTCTGGATTGTCTATGATTTCTAGGGTGTGTAGACAAACAACACACGAATTTTATGTTCTAAATTTTAACTGCTAATTTACTTAGTCGGTTCGTGAGAAAATTGGAAAAACGGAGAATGTAAGAAATCAATAAGAAAAATAGTTAATCTGACGCTTACATTGGAAATGCCGGTGAATCAAACAAAATTTTACTGTAGAAAACTGAGCGACCATCATCCGCTTAAACAACCCTTGCCTAAGAATCCTTGTGATTACCACTTCTTGTTATGCAGAATTCTGCAGAAGTGAAAACATTCGTTTCTAGCTAGTTCAGAGACCAAGTCTGTCTTACCGTTGAACAGGTCTTCCTGCGATCATTCACATGAAGTTCTGATACATTGGCTCAACGTTTCTTGCATACATATAACAGGGTTGGTCCGGGGGTTCTGCCCCCACTCGACTTAGGCCAGACCCCGATCGGAACGCCCGCCCCGAGACAATTTTTCCGACCACCGTTCGGCTTTTTAGCAAATTTTAGAATTTCAGGCACTAAAATCGCTTGTAAGACAGCACTTTTTAACAGTATTTCAGCTTAAATTTGCCAAATTCGATTTTTGCAAAAAATTGAGTTTTTCTGTGATTTTTGAGTGGTTTTTAGTACCGAACCCCATCGCCTATATTTTGGGCTTGGACCCCCTGGATGAAAAAATCGATTTTTTAGTTTATAGAGCATTTTTAAGAACAAAGACAGTAGGAATCATTAACACATGTAAAATTGGCGCGTTGTCTAAACATATATTCCAATTAAACTGGTTGAAAATACGAATTTTCTCAACAATGACTGTCATTTTTAAGTATTCTATTCCAATCGGTTAGTTACAGTTACCGTGTAGTCTTGATTAGAAGCCATGATCTGAATAGAAGCCTCTCCCCTCAATGAAGTTTGAAAGGATAAAAGCTTATTCTCAAATAGAAACATGTGGGTTATTCACAGTTTTGCGGCTTTAAAATGATAGTGCAGTGTCTACTGTACTGTTTGTCAGTTTCTGTCGAAGCCTGATGCGAAAAGAATTATAGTATATTGGCGAGCACAACATGCATGTCAAAGACTTTTCCTTCTCAAGAATTTTTTACTAATTGTTTGCTTATTCATACGTTTCTTGGTGAGGGTCTAGGTGGAATTTGATGGTCTAGGTGGAAATTTGGTCTAGGTGGTCTAGATGGCCAATTTAACTGTGAGGCTAACCCACAAACCGATCTTTGCTCTGTGTATACAGTACATACTGTAGTTGTTAAGCAGTGCTTAAACGCTTATTGTTTAGGCTGAGCCATGGAGAATTGAGTCCAGTCTGTGCTATTGTAGGTGGAGTTGTGTCTCAAGAAATTATAAAGGTATGTTTCATAGTCTGCTCTTTCCGTTCTTCAAACAGTTTCTCAGTTAATTTGCGTTCATGTCACATGTATCAGGGGGTCTGCCTTGCACCCGACTTAGGCCAGACCCCGGGATGGGGCACCCCCACCGAGACGATTTTCCGACCCCCCCTCCGAGTTTTCTGGCAAGTAATTGTTTGAGCAAATTTTTGCGATTTTTTTCAATTTCAGACGCAAAAATTGCCAAAATCGCCTGCAAAACAGCACTTTTTAGCTGTATTTCAGCCCAAATTAGCGATTTTTGGCTTTTTTAGCCAAAAAATAGCAATTTTTTCGATTTTTGAGCTTTTTTAGTGTCCAACATCCCTCCCAAAATTTTGGCTCACCCGGCCGGCGCTAGACCCCCAACCCCACTTCCCCTTCGGCGGATGACCTGTTACATGTATGGTTCATGTAACCGGTCATCCGCCGAGAGAGAACTAAGGTTTTGGGGACTGAGACCAAATTCGGGGGCTTAGAGTCCTAAAAGTCGCTTTAAGAGTCAGTCTCTGAACCGATCGAGTCTTGGTCCTTTGCCATATTCAGACCCCAAAAATGAAACTTTGGCGTGGAGGGCTCAAAGTTGGATGACTAATACGTATGGATAGGTTATATAACCACCGCAAAGGATATCCCGATTCGACGCTCCACGCTCGAGATACGGCCTTCTGAAAATCGGTCCGCTTAACTATGGGACCAAAATTTCAAAATCGAATTTCTAGCGCATTAATCAGTGTTGGGACTTAAAAATTGGGGGTTTAGGGTAACTTGTAGAGTACTTTCAGAATCAACGGTCGAATTCCATTTTCAATGAAAAAATGTTTTTTCGGCCCCCTTCGGAGCCCCCTAGCTCGTCTGGAACCCCCCCTACACCGTTTTTTTTATTTCAGAATATTGTAGCGCTATCAATTCCCTAAAGTTTGGTATAAGCCACATTGGCTGACCCGTGGAAGAAAGTGGTGAAATATGGCTTCAAAGTTGAAAAATCCTCAAATTTTTAGTTTTGGTACTGTACCAAAATTTCCTGCTGGAGTTTCTAGCGCACTAATTAGTGTTGGGACTTAAAAATTGGGGGTTTAGGGTAACTTTTAGAGTGCTTTCAGAGTCAACGGTCGAATTCCATTTTCAACGAAAAAAATTTTTTTCGACCCCCTTTGGAGCCCCCTAGCTCGTCTGGAACCCCCCCTACACCGTTCTTTTTATTTCAGAATATTGTAGCGCTATCAATTCCCTACAGTTTGGTATAAGCCACATTGGCTGATCCGTGGAAGAAAGTGGTGAAATATGGCTTCAAATTTGAAAAATCCTCAAATTTTTAGTTTTGGTACTGCACCATAATTTCCTGCTGGAGTTTCTAGCGCACTAATCAGTGTTGGGGCTTAAAAATTGGGGGTTTAGGGTAACTTTTAGAGTGCTTTCAGAATCAACGGTCGAATTCCATTTTCAACGAAAAAAATTTTTTTCGACCCCCTTTGGAGCCCCCTAGCTCGTCTGGAACCCCCCTACACCGAATTCCAGTCGAATTCCATTTTCAACGAAAAAAATTTTTTTCATTGAAAATGGAATTCGACCATTGATTCTGAAAGTACTCTAAAAGTTACCCTGAACCCCTAATTTTTAAGACCCAACACAGATTAGTGCGCTAGAAACTCCAGCAGGAAATTTTGGTACAGTACCAAAACTAAAAATTTGAGGATTTTTCAACTTTGAAGCCATATTTCACCACTTTCTTCTACGGGTCAGCCAATGTGGCTTGTACCAAACTGTAGGGAATTGATAGCGCCACAATATTCTGAAATAAAAAAAAACGGTGTAGGGGGGTTCCAGACAAGCTAGGGGGCTCCAAAGGGGGTCAAAAAAATTTTTTTTCGTTGAAAATGGAATTCGACCGTTGACTCTGAAAGCACTCTAAAAGTTACCCTAAACCCCCAATTTTTAAGTCCCAACACTAATTAGTGCGCTAGAAATTCGATTTTGAAATTTTGGTCCCTCGCTTCACGCTCGAGATACGGCCTTCTGAAAATCGGTCCGCTTAACTATGGGACCAAAATTTCAAAATCGAATTTCTAGCGCATTAATCAGTGTTGGGACTTAAAAATTGGGGGTTTAGGGTAACTTGTAGAGTACTTTCAGAATCAACGGTCGAATTCCATTTTCAATGAAAAAATGTTTTTTCGGCCCCCTTCGGAGCCCCCTAGCTTGTCTGGAACCCCCCTACACCGTTTTTTTTTATTTCAGAATATTGTGGCGCTATCAATTCCCTACAGTTTGGTACAAGCCACATTGGCTGACCCGTAGAAGAAAGTGGTGAAATATGGCTTCAAAGTTGAAAAATCCTCAAATTTTTAGTTTTGGTACTGTACCAAAATTTCCTGCTGGAGTTTCTAGCGCACTAATCTGTGTTGGGTCTTAAAAATTAGGGGTTCAGGGTAACTTTTAGAGTACTTTCAGAATCAATGGTCGAATTCCATTTTCAATGAAAAAAAATTTTCTCGTTGAAAATGGAATTCGACTGGAATTCGGTGTAGGGGGGTTCCAGACGAGCTAGGGGGCTCCAAAGGGAGGTCGAAAAAATTTTTTTTCGTTGAAAATGGAATTCGACCGTTGATTCTGAAAGCACTCTAAAAGTTACCCTAAACCCCCAATTTTTAAGCCCCAACACTGATTAGTGCGCTAGAAACTCCAGCAGGAAATTATGGTGCAGTACCAAAACTAAAAATTTGAGGATTTTTCAAATTTGAAGCCATATTTCACCACTTTCTTCCACGGATCAGCCAATGTGGCTTATACCAAACTGTAGGGAATTGATAGCGCTACAATATTCTGAAATAAAAAGAACGGTGTAGGGGGGGTTCCAGACGAGCTAGGGGGCTCCAAAGGGGGTCGAAAAAAATTTTTTTCATTGAAAATGGAATTCGACCGTTGATTCTGAAAGTACTCTAAAAGTTACTCTAAACCCCCAATTTTTAAGTCCCAACACTGATTAGTGCGCTAGAAATTCGATTTTGAAATTTTGGTCCCATAGTTAAGCGGACCGATTTTCAGAAGGCCGTATCTCGAGCGTGGAGCGTCGAATCGGGATATCCTTTGCGGTGGTTATATAACCTATCCATACGTATTAGTCCTCCAACTTTGAGCCCTCCACGCCAAAGTTTCATTTTTGGGTCTGAATACTGAAACTCGATTGGCCCAGAGACTGACTCTTAAGATCTGCGTTCTGGGCTGGCAAATAGATGAAAAGTGCTGGTTTGAGCTCAGACACAGGTACAGCAAAAATGCAGCTGTTTTACAGGAAATTTGGGTCCCTGAAATTGTAAAAATTGCAAATTGCGTCTTTGAGTCACAAAATGGGAATGAGGGGATCGAAAAAATTGTCTAGAGGTATACCACATATGAGAATCTGGATTGGCCTTCCTCCACCTGCCGTTGTGGAGACAAACCCATCCCAAACTACCGTGTTACATGTATGGTACGTAAGTTGTGACTGTGTAGTTAGTATCTGTGAGCTAAGATTGCTTTTACGGTAGTTACATAACTTGGTGTTCACTTAAAACTCCAAATTGTAGGCTTTGTCGCAGAAGGACCGGCCACTGAACAATCTGTTCCTGTACGACGGTATCGAGACGTCTGGTGTGGTCTGTCAGTTGCCACCCAAGACGTCGTGAGTACGTGCCAGTGGGCAATTTGGCCTCCTAATTACTCATTACCGGTAAGCGCAAATCTGTCGCGTCAGGTGCGTTGTACGTCCGATATCCCTGGGGTCAGCTAAGGCGCCTCTTTTTCACAGACGCGATGCATCATTAGCACATTTTTTCTCGGCTCTCAAGCAAGCCCAAAAACTGCGATTTGAATTCGTTTTTGCCGAGCCATAAATAGATTTTTACGTGCTACCGCATTGTCTACCAGTGGTGGTGGCGGTGGGCGCAGTACGTAATTGATGCGCGACGGGTAAGAGTGATCTAATTGAGTGTAAAACGGACAGGAAGCATTGGGCAAATAATCGACTCGGCCACCTACCAGGCCTCACCGCACCGGCTGTTTGAGTAGCCATTACATAATACATGCTAATAGCCAAGACACCAGATTTGGCCGCTGCAATTTTAATGAGCCCCTGCGCCTATCATTTCAACTCCTCAATTACGGCTAGTAGGCGCGGAAGAAAAAAACTCGATGCGTCTGATCTGATCTGAGCCGAGAGGTCGGCCGAACCGAGTTGGAATCGGTGCGAGATTGGGTGTAATTTATCGGCCGTTAACTTCTGCCTATTGTTAACGGCGTAAGGTCGATTATAGTTGGAAGGAAGGCCTTGACGGGAACCGGTTGTTTAGGCTCTACAATGGAGTACTACCGATTGTAAAAGATAGTACGCACCGAGGCCACTTAGAGTACGGCCAGTCTACGTTGTGTTGTGTGGGTGGCCCGACGCACGTCTGCGGGTGGTGACAGATTTGTTTGCGCAGGTGGCCGGTTCGAGAGAGATGGGTCAATCTAGCACGGGTCATAAACAAGCCAAGATACAGTATACTTTAACCCCAAACACGGTCGTTGTTTGTTTGGCCCCCGCTCACTCACTGCAGCCGCTAGCTGGGCGAATGCTGAAGCTAAATCAACAATTATGGCCAATTAGCTTTTGAAGCTCAGTGCCAGCAGAGGTCAGGGTCGTTCCCACGCCGTCAGAGAAGCCTCTGGTGACCTGAGATGACCGGTGACGGACATAAGCGGCTTATTGAAAAGATGGACACGCTCGCTGGGAAACGGCCGTCCAAATTGGAAGTGTGAATTGTCAAGCTAGTGAATGGTCTTTATGCATAATTAAATTATGCCTAGAACCAATTAGCACTGTACACATTGTTGCATACGAACAATCGAATGAAACATCGAATAGTCAAAATATAACAACAGCACGAGCGTCAAATTAACATGTAACTGGGTCGGCTGCCTGATCGACAAGCAACGCTGCTTTATGCTAATTTTTGAGGACGAGCCGTCGAGGTCTCCGATTGTCGGTCCCCTTTGAAAGGAAGAGAAACGTATTGTAAAGTAAAATTTTGGCACTCTTTGTCCGGCATAATTTGAAGCAAAAAAGCGCGATGCGTCTGGATCGGAGCCGTATAATGGAAACTAGAACACAGTAAAAACGGTTCAGCAAGAGAGAGAGAAAATGACATCTCTATGACAGACAGAGATCGACTAGTCGAAACCGTTTTCCACATAAAACATATCCACTGTTGTGCCTCCAGCCAAGGCGTCTGTGGAAGCGCGGGAATGTCTTATAAAGCTTTGAATGTACGTCTTTGAAGAGCGCCTTAGAGTTAGAGCAGCCAGTTGAACAATTGCTGAAAATGTCGTAACGTTAGACGGACATAAATAAACATTTAGCCTTATGGCATCGCCGGGGCGTCTGTTGTTGTGTTGCATAAACGCATCGGACACAGATTAACGCCCCCTGACAGGTGGTCCAATGTCAAGATTCCCCAGATTGATTGTTTTGCGGTAGTCAGGCCGTTTAGCTCCGTCCCGGCTGGACGATCGGTGAGGAACGGCTTGAAATGATCGATTTTAACCTGGCCGTTGACATTATCTGACTCACGGTGCAAGCACGAATCTCTGATTTAGTGACACGTTAATGCCCCAGACTGCAGACGCCGCAAAAAATGCCACAATTGGAACTCACGCAAAGAGCAAACAGAGACAGACGCACCTGAAGCCATCGCGCCACTGGCGCCATTGCAAAAGCTCCGATTCGAACCTCTCTCCACTGCATTCCCACGAATGCACCGTGCAGGTTAAACTCGCCATTGAATTCGTCGCCCAATGTTCTAAGCAAGCCACCGATGAATTGTACTTGTTCGAAGTTGTCTTCTTGGTGCTCGGCAGCATTGATCACCAATGGCTGCACGGCCACTACTGGAGGATTTGCACCTAAATAAATACATGCAAGTTAATGGGTGAGAAAGATATCCTTGTCTGTGTTCGGTGATGGATTGCGTGCATTTGGTTAACCTTTTACTCTACTAATGCTTCAAAAGAACCGTTTAATCAGCTGATAAGCGCCAAGTTGTTTCTCTGCATATGTCGTGTTTGTCTTTGTATCAATTGCCGTCGGATGAAAACCAGAGCCGTTCTTGGATTAGATAGGAGGTCTTTTACTGCCATGCCATGGTTGCGAAGCATGCGCGGGCACCGGAACCAGGTGCGCAGATGTTTGATGTTGACCACAACCCTTAGGAGACAGTCAAGTCGAACAGTATTATCGAGTCGGTGTTCGTACGTAACAGCAGATGACTGTACCCGGATCGTAGCTGAGCCAGAAGTGACCACCTACCAGCAGGAATCAGACTTCTCTCGGCGCTTGAGATGACCCGTGGTGGGTGCTCCAATACTTGGTTAACATTTGCAGAGACAGTAGCGGCCGCAATCCGATGGATTTGCAACAGGGACGCTTTTATACTTGCATAAGATAGAGGCGTATCTTCGGTTTACGTTCAATTGGTCGCGATCGATTGGTCGCCGTTTGATTGGTCGCGATTGATTGGTCGCCATTTGAATTGGTCGCGGGCTTAATTGGTCGCCAGTTCAAGTGGTCGCCGGTTTGATTGGTCGCCGTTTGATTGGTCGCCTATTTAACTGGTCGCCATTCGATTGGTCGCCACTTTGAGAAGAGTCCTGTTTTAGCGTAGGTTTTTCTTCGCAATTTATTTGGTGGCATTAGCGCATAAAACAGTCAGGCACTTGACGCCGGTTATGGTAACGACCCCATATATGGTACCGGTACCTAGGCTAGTGGCACCATATATGCATGGTACCCCCACCAATGGCCATGATGGGTGCCGGTACCATAAACGGCGTTAAGTGCCTGACTGTGAAACTGTTCGATTTTGATTAGCGAACTTGGAGTTTCAAGCTGTCAACGCTTTTACTGCACACGCAAGACAGGATACGTAAGTGCAGCAGGACACTAAAAGTGAGGCCAGGGCTCTTGGGTCGGTTTTTCTTCTTTTTTTCCGAAAAAACTCGGGGGGTTCCTAGGGGCTCGGAAAAAAACTATAATGCGGAAAAAACTCAAGCAAGTTTTTAAAGGAAACAGGCATAATAACTGGTTAAGTTCGCTTCAAACGCTTTGAATTCACGTTAATGGAAGCCTTTACAAGCATTTCCATAGCATAACTTAGCTGTTTTTGGCAAAAAAATATCGGTACCATTTTCAGGCAACTTTTATTATTGTATTTTTGTTGTTTTAAAATCAAATTACTACACTAAAAGATGAAATTAGTGCATCTTGTAATCAAACTCACACTATTCCGATTGATTCTGCAATAAAACGCGATTGTTAAATTTTTTTTACTGTCATCTTGGAAAATGACTTTTGGAAAAAATAACAGAAAGAAACTGGAGAAAAACCAGCTTGAGTTTTTCCGGAAAATAAAATCAGCCCTGAGTGAGGCACAAAATATGACAGAGAATCGGGCAAAATACACACAAAAATAAACTGCATACAGTCTCTCAAAAAATACAAATATCTATACACATTACACACACACTACAGCTTATGACTGGGACCGCAGACTGACTTCATGGTGACCTGGCCGTTCCGTGCCGTGACCGCAGCCAGTGGTCGACGGCACAAAACTCTTAGGAGCGCCATTGTCTTACAGGTAAACGTCTATCGTTAAAGCAGGGACCAATCGAATGGCGACCAGTTAAATAGGCGACCAATCAAACGGCGACCAATCAAACCGGCGACCAGTTAAAATGGCGACCAATTAAGTTCGCGACCAATTGAAGTGGCGACCAATCGATCGCGACCAATCGAATGGCGACCAATCGATCGCGACCAATTGATAGGTAATCGTATCTTCAGTGTTGATGGCGTAAGAGCGCAGGTCTTGGCTGTCCGGTGGAAAGTCAAGAAGGCATTGGTGCTGGGCGCGTTAAGACATAGGCCTGGTGGCTAAGCATTCTGGCTTTATCGAGGATTGGCAGCACTTTTGATTCGCGGCACTAAGATGCAGCGTCCATCTGGCTGGGGTCGTCGTTTGTTTTAGTTTGATGTTTCTTGTCGAAACACCGGCTTACTGATCCAATCAGCAAACAATCTGTCTTCTATTGGACAACAAAAAAGACTCATTGTGTTTGCAACTGATGGTTAGCTGTTTGCAGTCGTCGGTGTTCTAAACTTGGCAGAAAAGAGCGCGCGCTTGTTCAAACGTCTCGAGTGGCCACTTGGTGGCTCGTGCTGGCCCTCGATGTACAAATACGGCAATCAAAACGGCCGCTACTCTGCAACCAGCCGGTTGGCCGGTCTTGGAGGTTGCGCGCGTTCGCTCTCTATTTGCTTTGTTCCACTGACTGAATCATAATACGGCGGCCACACGACGGCACACTCGCTGCTCACTCAAGTGGTGGCAACTGTTTCAAGGTCGCTTCGGAAAGGGCCCAGGGCCATGACGGGGCCCAGACGAAACCGAAATTGAAGGAACGAGACGAGATGACAGATAATTGGCCGGGCCGCTCCAAGAAAGAGTTTAAGGGACGATGGCCGCATTTTGTTTGCACTGCCGTTCGCAAATTTCCAGCGCACAATAGGCGCACGGGCCCCACTCTCAATTGGCGCTCATTATTGCGCCTTTTCTAATCAGCGGCAAGAGGTTAACCTAACCCTTCCCAAAAGGCCACAGGCCATGCTCTGCTTGCCTTACACAATCGCATCAGAAACCAAACCACATGACTAGCCGCAACGCTCACTCACCTATAAGCACATTGGACGGTGGCTCTTCAGTGGACGTTTGGGTACCGATATGGCAAGGGTTAAGGCACCGTTGAGGCAGCGAATCGCGCATTCCAGTTGGATCGCTGTAGCTTCTTTTTCGGCGCTGGAACACAGCACTTTGGTCGAGGTCCCACTGGAGTTGGTCGGTCGGTTGCACCATGTTGTCTTCTTGAGGAATGTTGCTGCTGGTGGCAGTTTGGTCGAATGAGAAGGTAGATGGGCTAAAGAAGCCACTGTCGACGTGTTGTTCTTGCAACAATTTGTTGGGCGTTTCAGGGGATGTCATCTGAAACGAATTACATTATTTGGGCTCAGAATCAGACAGACAGCTAAGACAGTAGAAGAGGGTTAGTCAGCATTGACGCGGTTGCAAAAGTTTGCTATAAATGACTAAAAGTAAACACAGACAGACGCGCTATCGGTGGGTGGATCTAAAGTTAGGACTGGCGTGACAAGCTCTGCTCTGTTCTGCTATCCCCCAGGCACCAAAAAACAATGATTGATTGAGGGCCAGTGAAATTTTATTAATTTTAGTACCACCCTCCACCTGCAAAAACCGCCAAAAAACCAGCAGTTTTTCCATGCAAATTCGATCAAGCACCGTCATTTTTTGCCCCTAATCTGCAAGTTTAATTGCATCTGGCGCCTTATTAGCACAGAGAATTAACACTGGTCTGTAAGGTTAGCTCAGCTTGAGATTAGCAGGTGGTCCCGTTTTGCGGGTCAGTGAAAATCAAAGCGTCAAATGCAACTTGACGGCACCAAGTGTGCGTGTATGTTTGCAAACGCATTGAGGGCCCTCACTGTGTGACATGACTCAGTTACCGACCGTTCTCCTCTCTCACCTGACAGGAAGCGGCAGATTTGTCGCTGGCAAGAAAAACCTGTTTGCGGCCACAAATTTCGTAACTACTGTAGGTAGCAGCATGCGATAAAGAGAGACTCAAATGATCGAGGGCTTACAGAGAGCCACCAACCCCATGTATAATTGATGAGGCCATTTTATGTGGAAGCTGCACCCGGAGGATTGATTTGCTAACACGTGTCAAATTAGCCGCCCGTTCACAAACGCTAGCTGACCACTAGGAGACTCAATTATCACCAATTAGCAACAATTAGAAGCACTAGATTGCGGCTAGTTTACACGTGCGGCCGAAATCAAAGCTGCGTGCGCACTTAACTGCAAAATCCTAATCTCTCGGGGCCACTGAAGTTAGACGCGATAAACGGCTCTCTTACCGGAGGCCAGAGGTCACACCGTCAATAGGCTCTCATTAAGAGCAGATCCAGTTAAGCAACCGCACACCACACTACCAGAACGATTCAATGACCTCTGGTCAGGTAGCTTTATGGCCCAACAGGTAATAGCCGGCCGCTACTTGGTCATTTACTTGACCTTGAGTGACCTCAAGTTGTTTTGCTGAGGGGACTAGCTGGACGCGCGCCAAATGACGTCATCAGCTGAAAGGCCAAATTAGGTAATGGGCACTTTGGCTCATCTTTCAACTATTGTCACTTTGCTTTGATGCTGCAACAGTGCTTGCAAGATGAAGCCTCGGTAGCAGGCTCAGATTACTGGTACAGAAGAGAAAACGCTGAGATTGGCGCAAAATGGAATAGCAAGGCGGACAGGTGCTGCTGAGAACCAGGAAATACTCATGGCTGGTGCCGAGTTAATTGCGGTTAAACTCGCACCAGTGAACAGGGTGTATATCTGAGCCGCCATCATAAACTCTTACCTAATAACACTCACAGCTGGAGTGCGCAAGATTGGATGAGCGCATCAGAGGGGTAATAATAATAACAAAGTTGTAAGTGAAATCGGGTCACCAGGTGGTCGCTCTAGGACAAAAGTCAGTGGTCTGGTCAAAAGAGGCAATTGAGAGAAAGACCAATACGGATGAGTGGAACTGGCAAATTTGGTCACTGGCTGTCAGTGGCGGATGACGACCAACCATTGACAATGGTGACATAATCGCTTAAATTTTAATAAGCTCCGCATGGGAAAGTGGGCCACCCACCAGCAGAAACCCAACTATGACTGACTTACGATAAGGATGGGCCGCCCAATTCAAAGACGTAACTGTGATGTGATGGCACTGCATGTCACCACCGGGCGAAAGACAGAGCGGGACCAATTATTACTCACCTTTGGCAGGCAAATGAAACAATGAAAGTGCTGCAGCGAGAGCGGTTGCCGGGGGCCACTTGACTTGACAACGTGGCCAGCGTTAATCGTACAATAAAGATTGATCCACTCACCGGCCGACCGCCGTCTGTTTATACAGTAGATCTGACTGACGGCCGTATTGCAATGGGAGGGCTGTCGGAGATTTGCCGGGGCGGAGCTAATTGTGCGGCGCGCGCCGCCCGCCCGCCAATCGGAAAACAGCTGATAATGAACAGCGCAGGGCCCATGTCAAGATGTGCCAAAGAGGCCAAGGTCGTTTAGAGTCAAACGATTTCTTTAGAGATTAGTCACTTGCGCCTCACTTGTGTGGAGAGATTAACGGGCGGCGTCTATTTCACTCCCGGCGTGTCGCTTCAACTTCATGTTTGGACACGCCACAGCAACTAGAGGACTTGTCGCGCCGAGCAGACGCGCGCCGCCGAAAGCTTTTGTTGAATTGACAGCGCAGCTGACCACACATAAAACGCGTTAATCAGTTGTTGAACGCAAAATGGAAGTGGGGTTGCAACAGCAGATCCCCACGCATCTCTCAGATTTCCTGGGGAATTGGCCTTTTATCTATAGACGTTGTTAGAATGGAAACGCCAGCTCCCGCCCGGTGCTTGGGCCCCTACTAAAAACAGAAGAAGCATTTTAAAAAGGTCAGCGCGCCTTTCGTAGCTGATGGGCAAGGCCAAGCCATCTGATAGCACACCTACGGTATGTAGCCAGCCAGCTAGTACGTACGTATATTATACCAGCAAAGACCAGTGTAAGTTTTAGACACCTGTTCACTCACACATCCAAGTACTAAAAAGGCGCGCAATGACAGAAAATTATATACTCTCATTCGCATGCTAATAATCCCGTGTTTCCTTGAAATTTCTGCCATAGGAGTATGTACATGTACAATGAAGTATGCCGCATTGCCGACCTCCATTCACAGAATCTGGAGGGGTGGGCCTGAGTCAGACACGGAGGGGCCAGAATTTTCGGCTGAGGTGGGGTAAAGGGGCTTGGCGGGTCGAGGGTAGGGTAAGGTCTATACCATGTATGTCTCAGTCTCACTCACCCACTTTAATACAAGACCAACCTCAGCGCAGCAAAGTATTACCACCACCTTGAAACTTACACAATCTAGACAATGATGCAAGACAATTCACAAATAGCTCGCACAGTGAACAGCGATTGACCGCCAGACAGACTCTGCTAGTGCACAGCAGCAGCAGCAGCAGCTAAACAGGGTTGGATGAATTGGTGGAGGCACTCTCCTCCTGATGAGCGGGATCTGTGTCTAACCAAAGGAAAGACCAACTGATCGTTATGACCAATTGACGCATAAAGTGAGCTGCCGGTGGCGGAGCGGCGCGGTTTTTTGGCGCATGGATTTGCCAGCCAACCGGCTGCCTGCACCCCACCAAAAGTCGCCGTTTCCAGCGGCCCGTTGCCATGCTACACTAACTGTAACTACATACATGCTGACGCCGGTCTGTACGCCCGGCCAATGTGTGAGCAGTAAATTGATGACTGACTGTACGTCAGTTCGGTGAGATCAAACTCGGTGCACTTTGTTTATTCGGCGATGACGTGTTGGTGCGCGTTTTGCTCAGTAACAGACTGCTACGCGCTCACACTTACTGACTGGTAGAGCTGAGGGTACTGAGGGTAGTTTAGGGTTTATAATTTTTGCACTGTTGCTCGCTCATTGAATAATTAGTCGGCACCACCCACACAGCTGTCCTTTCGATCAAAAACATAAGCGCTTGAAACAACATGACCGATCGCATGTTTCAACCGAACCGGCACCATAACACATTCGAGCGTTTATCTTTTTTGGCAAATCGAATTAATGATTAGCTGGTAATTAGTTAAAACAACAATACAACAGGCCACGGCTCATAGGAGATTGTTTAACAAGAGAAAAACAGATAGAGAAAGAAAAACTCACCCATTTGCCCTTTTTGCGATGATCTGTTGTGGCAACCACTACGGCCGTACAGAACAGATTAAAAGGATAGGTTGAGTGCCGCCGCTTGGCCGCGCGTGCGCTCAACGGCCCTCTCTGTCTATTACCAGCCTTAGTAATCGGTGTCGCAGCAACAAGTCAATATTGATACTTTACTCTAATTGGTCATTTATTTAGCCGTGCCCACATTCCTAATCCTACCACCGCCAGCTGTCATCAGAGTTTTTGTTGGCGCTCAAATGGAGTCTCGGCTGCACACTTTGTGGGAGCAGATAAATCTTCTGCAAAAGCGTGTGAGCGCAGCAGAGACTGAGCGAGCACGTGTAGAAGTTTCTTTTTCTAAGTTACACACTCTCTTTTTTCGCACCGGCCGACGACGTCGGTTTTACTACTTGGCTCGGAGACAAACCAACGAACGAGTTTCTAATTTATGGCGCAACAGCACATTTGTGACTGCCAATTAAATTCGCGCCATTAAACTGTCGTCCATTAAGACGGCATAATTGAAATTGGGACCATATTTCTGGTCGGAATTTTGCAACGGTGACCAATTTGTCGACTGGCCGTGTCGTTTAGCGGCACATACATCTGTCGTTTAACGCTTAGTTGCCGCTCAAAGGCGCCGCCGACCGCTCGCCTGTAGGGATGCGCTTTTTCTGCGCCGAATTAGCCTCCAGATTGGTCAGGTGTAAACAGGTACACGTGCAGAGCTTTGTTCTATTTGTTTGCCGCACCTAATTGGCCGAATCTGCACTTCCGCGCAAACTGTTGCCCTTTAATGCATTAGACTACGGTAACTGTGGCCGATTTTGTGGAATAGATTATCTGCTCCCTAATTGCATTGCAACACCGTCGGCCGCATGACCTTCCTGCCAACTCAGACAGACAGACGGACAGACAGACGACGCCTGGACGCGCGCCAAACCAAACTCGGTTTCTGTTTTTGTCTGGCAAACGCTGCTAACTTACTATTGGGAGGGGCTCTTTGTTAGTTGGGCTGCGCCGGCGGTCCGCAAAAAGCGACACTGGCCTGCCGGCCGAGATCAGGTGATGGTCGGCTCAAAAAACACGTCGCACATCTTTCTCCGTTCTTCTGACTGACCGTAGGTCGTATATTAGCATAAGCAGCGCAGGCAGACATCGCGGGCCGTTTTTGAGTTGGCCGACAACGCACTGAATTATACGCAGCCGAGGCTGGCAGTTTGCAACACTAAAGTAGCGCTCTAACTGATTGCGAATACGAAATTTGTTTTGGTTGCGCAGCGCCCGGGGACCAACCTGAGATAACGAAATGCCGGTAGTAAGCCGCAGTACGCCAGGCCACCTCACCTCTCTGCCCCATTGCACTAGTATTCTTTCGCATTGTTCAAATTTGCCGCGTTCGTTCTTGCCGCCGGCACCGATTTGGCGCACTCTGCGTCTCGGCGGTGTCTGTGACCAATTAATTACGGTGTCGAGTGAATCATGTTTGGCGTTGCGCCAAGGACGCTGCCTGTCTGTCTGTCTACCGTATTATTTGTGTTAATCGGCCGCCTATGACAGCTAGGACTGACGCGCTACCTTCTGCCGGTCACTATTGTCCGGTGGCCGGTTGATTGACCGATGTTTTGTGATTGCTCAGCTCGGCCGGATTAGAGCCTAATTAATTGCGCTTAGGTGTTTATTGCGTCTACTCACGTAAACAAATGGTGGCGTGGGTGCGAGGGAGGGGCACCTTAAACACTGATCGCCTCTAATTGATAGACACCTTTCTCCTGTTTCCTGGTTAATTTACATAATCGGTGCGCTAATCTGAACAATAGTGGGCCTGCAACGCACATGCCTGATTGAGTAATGTGATCGGGTATTGCAACGCATCTTTTGTTTTACCCCGTTAGCGCTGCGTAACTTACTTTTATCCTGGAGTCATTAGCGTGTGTACAGTCTTGTCTTGCAGTAGCAAGTGCTACTAAATCGAAAACTTTTTATGCATATGCTCATTTCAGGTTATGTCTCTGCTGAAGCAAACCATACGGTGCATCTTCTCAATGCAGTTGACTTATTGTTATGTTACGTGCAATGGATTTTTGTTTTGTTATATTGGTATTAGTAAATGTGCGTGGCTCTGGTCTTTTTGTGTTTATTTGCGGTTTTACCGTCAAATCACTATCCAAGATCGTGGTTGTTATTCTCCGTATTCTATCGGTTTTTAATATATATCTGTACTAACTTTATGAGGTGCAGCTTAAGCACGCTGAAATGTTAGCGTCTCAACGCTTTCGCAGTACCCCAGTCGTTTCGGAATAAGCGACGGATTCAAAGAGCTAAATACGTACAATGACCCCAAAAATTGTGTTCTCTGTCTTCTATTTGAGTGGTTCATACATGTGCATGGGGGGTGCCCAGGGGGGGACGAAAATTAAAATCTACCAAACGTTGCTAGAGGCTGCTAGAAAGCCTCCAGATGCGTTTTTAAACCACAGAAATCAATTTTGGCAACTACGCACCCTTCCTCCAGGCAACTACGCACCAAACCCGAAGTTTTTTCAAATTTTCCTGGAAAATTTCGATTTTTTGGCAATGTTTCTATCAGAAAAGTGGTTTATTGGCAATTTTTTGTCGAAAATTTGATTTTTACCGAAAATTTTTGAATTTTAATCGAAAATTTCGTGTTTTTAGCCAAAATTTTGGACAAAATTCAAATTTCCCGCCAAAATTTTATGCAAAAATTCAAATTTCCCGCCAAAATTTGAATTTCCCACCTAAAATTTGCACCTGTATCCAGGCAACTACGCACGTAGATCTGGCCGTCCCTCCCTGAGTCGCCGACCATGCACAGTTATGGAGTGGTTATCTTTTTCATATGTATGCTGTATTTCTGTAGCAGCAATCGTAGGCTTGGGGCAGGCGACACTAACCGACCGATTTCGAATGGATTAATCGTTATCTGAACGAACCATTCAAAGGTTTACTGTAGTTGCAGTTCGGTTATGAGTGCCATTAGCAAACGCGCCGCGTATTCGGCCAGAGACGACCATGCAATATGGAAGTTTGTGGCTGAGCAAAGTCGAGCTGGAAACGCCGATATCTGGGCGCCACTGGGCAATCAGTTGTGGCAGTTGGCCGAACGAATGATGGTCACCAACCACTCGTATCAATCCATGAGAGATAGGTATATGTTTGTTTGTTTGTTTGTTTGTTTATGAGTTCCACTGTCCTTTCGGACAGCTCAGGACACCCCTCGCTCTTTTCAGAGAGCCCTTCAATGGGGTAGCCCTGTCTACAAACAACCCTCCCCTTTGCTGCCATTGGGTGCAACGGCAACGCCGGTTCGGTTCCCATTTACCTACTGGCCATCACCGGCTTTCGGCGGTCTAGGTTGGGCTTTACGTCGACTACTTCCAGTCGCTTCGACCGGTTTCGAACCCACAAACAACCGCACTCACGGATGCCGGGGCCGCCGTGACACACGGGATAGCGTAAACTACCCGTGGCCAAGACGCGACTAAACAAATAAACCAAGACGTAGACGCGTATTATCTAAATAGCGATTTTTAGCGTCCTTACAAAAAAAGTGTGCTAAAAACGCATTTCCAGGCGTTTTGGAGCTTTTTTGAATTGACGAAACCCTCTCGACCCCCTACCTGAGGAAACCCCCCTCCCCCAGGTCGTCCCGTAGCTGTTACTTGTATGACAGTCGCCGAACGAACGTGGCTAGTACGTACAGTATACATGTACATGTACATACCAGGTCATCCGCTGATGGGACGGGGTTGGGTGGTCTGCTGGCGTCGGCGGGGTCTGAGCACAAATTCTGCTGGAAGAGGTTTGGTACTAAAAACGCTCAAAAATCGCAAATTTAGGCTTAATTATATGCAGCTAGAAAGTGCTGTTTACAGGCGATTGTAGCAATTTTAGTGTCTGAAATTCTAAAAAAAATTACAAAAATTTGCTGAAAAAATTACTTACTAGGAAATCGGAGGGGATCGGAAGAATCCTCTCGGTGGGGTGGGGAACCCTAGACTTCCCCGTTTAGATGTATGGTATGGTACCCCTAGCCTAAGAACCGGTACCGTGCGGTACCTCCTCCAACCATATGATCTGGCACAGTTACTATTTATGGCGTTCAGTACCTGGCTGTCAATTTGGCGTAAACGTGTTTGAGGTTTAAAAAGAAACTGTTCCGAAAAATTTGTTTCTGTGCTTGTACCGCTCCTCTTCAATTTGTTAATTATTTAGATTTCGGCGCCGTCTCTACAAAAATTTGGACGTTGCTCCGCTGCAGGAAGAAGAGAAGACAATTTTGCGACAAAAGTGGTTCGGCGAGAAGACCGAAGTTCCGGTCACTAGTGACGATTCGATCTCGGACGGAAATGAGAGGTACTGACTGACTGACTGACTGACTGACTGACTGACTGACTGACTGACTGACTGACTGACTGACTGACTGACTGACTGACTGACTGACTGACTGACTGACTGACTGACTGACTTCTGAAGTGGCGAAATAGTAAAGTTTACTGGTTCTCCTAACCAACAATACCATTTGGTTTCTGGTAACCTCCAGCAATCAGCTCACCAGTGATCGAGCGTATGCAGTGAAGCTTTAGCTTTGACTTGGATTCGTACCATACGGTACCTGGGCCGCGTCCGGGGGGTTGCCCACCCTCCAACTTGGCTCGACCCCGCAAACAACCCCACCCACCCACCTTAAGCCGGCTTTTGTTTTTGACCCCACCCACCAAAATGGCCGCGACTTCCCCAAATCGGTAGGTCCACCCCCAAGTTTTCAGATTTCGACAACCCCCAACCCATTTTCCCGCCCATGTATGATTGATTGGTACATAGCTTTTAGCGAGGATCTGACTAAGGAGAATGATCTGTCAGACAGCCGGCAGAATGAAGAAGATGCGTCAACTAGTGGACGGAAGACCAGACATACCAGAAACAGAGAGGCTGTATCTAGCAAAGATGTAAAAGGCAACGACTTGGAAATTGCCGTCGAGTCTTCTTGTCCGTCTGGTTAGTGCTCTATTACTGGTGTTTGTGCATATGCACTGTGCCTTTTGCAGCTGCTGGTGTACCTGCGTCTGCGCGCAAGCTGATGCGAAAGGTAATGCTACGATTTCAGTTCAACTTTTCATTTCACGAGAACGGCTAATACTTACTAACTACTATCTGTTTCTGCTTCGTTTTGAAACTATAGTCAAAGATTCTGTACCGATCTTGTGACTGTAAAAAGGGACATATTCCAGCGTCTGGCACCAAACCAAACCAGTGATACACAGTGCAGGAAGAAAGCAGCTGGTGAGAAAAGTCTGATGTGCTGTGCTTGGATGGAATATCAAACGACACAGTTTTAGAAGTCCCTTCAGCAGATTCAGAAATGCCGGTGTCAAAGGAGCAGCGTTTGTCGGAAGCTCTTAACGCATTAGTAGGTCAAATTTTGTTGCATTGTCTCGCCGGCCGGCCAACCGTGGAGACAGGAGTTGTGTGCGATTGGCAAAATTCAGTAAAAGCGGCCCAGAAAGTTTTAGAGTAGTATTTTCTGGTTGTACAGTACGGCTAACCGTCAGCTATTTCTATAGAGATGCGCTCGGATGGCCCGAATTAAAATTAATGTAGTGACAGACAGCCAATTTGCATATTTTCGATAATATTGTCGTTTAAAATTTATTACATCCTCTCTAAAGAATCCTGTGTAAACCGGCCCTTTGGTACGTACGTAAATGTAAGGCTAGTGAATGATTAGTTCCAGCCAACCTTGTATGCATGCGCAGCATAACAGAAAACACGGACTAACATTAGCTGATCACAGTTTTGCTGGCGTACGTACAGACATTGGTTTAGAAAGGAGCCACTCTCTCTAAAGAGTCGGACAAGGCTGCAGCAGCTACAGGAAAACCAGAACTAAGCGGCCAATTGTTAGAGCAGGAGTTGGGCGTCTTCTTCGCTGACTGCTTGAACGAGGCCGAAGTAAGCTGTTTCTGAGTGAGCAGTTGTAGTTCTTTTGTTTGCAGGGAAAACAGCTGGTGCATTTGCTGGTGTGTCTCGTGAGGGAGCACGAACTGTTGAGTTCGCAGGAGGTGACTGACTTATTTGTCCATCTATGCGCCAAACGGACCAAGATTGCTGAGGTGTGATTGTTACTATTTTGTGCAATTTACATCTTAGGTTAGGCAAATTCGGTTGCAGCTAAGGGGTGCGTTCGACGACGCGGAGTTGAAAAAACTGGAAGACGAAGAAGCACAGAAATTGGACGATTGAATTCACCCATTTATATTTCTTTTTTTTCCAGTCATTTCTTGTTACTTGCAGTATATAAAGTTTCTACCAGAGTGTACGCGAACTGACTCGGTTTGGTTTAGCCAAGACTTGCTATTATTAGCTCTGCCGACGCAGCTGCTACTTAATATATTGCTAGATTGCTTTAGGCTGCAACTTCAAGCCAAAGGATAAAGAAACTTGAGAAGTTTCTTAGTTGTAAAAGCTCTGTTTCATGTCTTTTCATTGTTTGTCATTGTCTTAGTACAATAGGCGTTTCTTGTCGTTGCTTACATCGAACTTTAAGGTGCATTCCTGTCGTTCATGCTAGGCCTTTAGCGCTGTTCTTGTGAGAAATTTGCTTGTGTGTGCACAACGATATGGAGCAGAAAAGACAAGAGGCACTGATTTGCTTTGAACAACTAGACCGATGCTCCCCTGATCTCTGGCCTGAACGCATTCCTGGCCTAACTGACTTCTCCAAAACCAAGGTTCGCTGCTTGCAGCGGGTAGTGCTGTTTCTTGTAGAACTAGCAAAATCTCTATGTGCATAACACTGTAGGGCGTCGCTAAGTTAGCTTAGTGGGTAGCTGGCTGCCTCTTAGTCACGGCGGCCCCTGCATCCCTAGCGGCTGTAGTGGGTTCGAAACCAGTCTGACTGCAATTAGACTTAGTCCCACCCTGGCTACCGAAAGTTGGTGACAGCGAGTAGGTAAATGGGAACCGACTGGATCTGCCATTTCACAGAGCCGCTCCACAAAGCCTGCCGCGTTAGAGAAAATGATTAGTGACGTCAGAAGCTGTCTGAGAGACCAGCTATGTCGGAGCCCTCTGGCATACGGGGCACTATCAGTGGCGTATCCAGGATTTTGGAAAGGGGCGTGTAAAATTTTGGAAGTGCCTGGTTGGGCCGTTGCCCAACCAGGGTAAGAAAATTTAGCAAAATTAGCCTTTAAAAACGCGTTTAAAACGCATTCCGAGCTTAAAATTAACAGAAATTACAAGTTTTAGTAGTTTATAATGGCCTTTAGTACATAATTCATTAGTTTCTTATATTTTTGACAGACTTTTTCTTCCTACCTCCACCGCAAAGGGGGGTGTACACACCGTACACCCCCCTGGATGCGCCACTGGGCACTAGCGGCCGTCGGGAGCTGACAGCATCATGATGTCAACACGCCGGGCGCTCTCTTAGTGACCGACACCCGGCAGCATGGCTAGGAGTGGCTGGCAGTGAAAGAAGGGCAAAGTTCCGAGATGACGAATTAGGAGGGTTGTGAAATGGAATGGACCACGAGTATGATCGTACAGTAGGCGTAAGGTCCCCGTAAGGCATGTCGGATCTAATCGGTACTTTAGGGCTGCAGTGCAGTACAGCCCTAAACTAAATTGCTTTTGAATGGAATTTTAGCCTTTGGTTCCACCTGCACCCGGTCATAAGCCTGCC
The DNA here is from genome assembly GCA_030248155.1 of Sabatieria punctata. Classification (NCBI taxonomy): domain Eukaryota; kingdom Metazoa; phylum Nematoda; class Chromadorea; order Araeolaimida; family Comesomatidae; genus Sabatieria; species Sabatieria punctata. The sequence continues at coordinate 88,412 of JASANB010000655.1, read as the reverse complement.
AACAAGTTCGCAATTGACCTGAACAGCGACGACGTGCGATTAGTGAATGGTTAGTTAGTTCCGCATAATTCTGATTATCAGATACTGTACTGCATACATGTGCATGGGGGGTGCCCAGGGGGGGACAGGGGGGGACGAAAATAAATATCTACCAAACGTTGCTAGAGGCTGCTAGAAAGCCTCCAGATGCGTTTTTAAGCCTCAGAAATCAATTTTGGCAACTACGCAACTACGCACCTCCCTCCAGGCAACTACGCACCAAACCCGAAATTTTTTTCAAATTTTCCTTGAAAATCTGGATTTTTTGACAATGTTTCTGTCAGAGAAGTGTTTTTTTGGCAATTTTTTGTTGAAAATTTGATTTTTACTGCAAATTTTTTAAAAGTTTTCCAAAAATTTCGAATTTTTCGAAAGAATTTTGGCAAAAATTTAAATTTCGCATTTCCCGCCGAAAATTTGAACCTATATCTAGGCAACTACGCACGGAGGCCTGGCCGTCCCCCCCTGAGCCGCCGACCATGCACATGTATGCTGTACTGGCTCTGTAAGCGCGATGGGTCGGGCTGGTTGGGTACACAGATGGAATGGCACTGAATACATGTAAGCAGGGAGGTCGCCCCCCCACCGGCGAAGGCCAACTCACAGATCGTGGAACCCTCACCCCATCGAGATGATTTTTCCACACGTCCCGTACGATTTTTCTGGGACGCAAATTTTTCACAATTTCAGGCACGGAAATTGGTAAATTTGCCTGTAAAACCCAGCTACTGTATTTTTCGCTTTTTTGGGCGGATTTCGACATAGTATTCTACTACTCCTACTTCCGAATTTGGGCTCAATCGCAAAGCTGGAGCCAACCTTCCTCCCCCTACGGCGGATGACCTGTGTACATGTACAATAGTTTTTGCAACACTGATATGTACGTACGTATGCAGGTGTGTTGCAGAATTGGGGCAGTTAACGCCAGATCAGCTGATGCAGCACTTGAAGAGCTTACAGAACACCGCTTACCAGTTGGGAGTCGACGAAGGTGACTGCACGCAGTATCCGCTAATTACATACTGTAGTTACCAGTGCAATGATTGTTTAGCCAAACAGCTGTCCCGCGGCCGCTTTTTGAAAATCTTCGATAAGCTTGACTGGTCAGCAGTGTGAATTTCATTTTATTATGAACGCTAATGCGGGTTGTATTACGTGTACGATTGTTATGCCTTTTTTCCCGTGTAGTTGTTTCATGCAAAGGTTTGGCTACCGGTTTAGCTTTGCTATTTTATTTGTTCATGTGAGTAGAAATGTTTTATTGCTTGGAAAGCGCTTAACACAACCGGATTTTAAAAGGCTGCTCATCCGATAGTAGAGATCTGCAAGCAGGCCCTGGTCGCACGGCAGGGGATTTTTATAGGATTGCAGACGGGCCGAGGGCCGAAAATTGGCTTTTTAGGACAGGCCGGGCCGCTAGAAAGGCGGTCTCTATCCGTAGTACAGAACAGTTTTGGTGGAAAGAAGGTTTGATCAACAGTGTAGCAAGTATGATACTGCTATTTTACTAGTGAATTTTTATTTTACTATTTGAAATTTACTACAAATTCAGCCCTTCAATTTAATTTAATTCTTGTTTTACTACCAAGCAGCTCCGATTTTACAAATATTCTACTATACTAATTTTATTATTTCGCTACGATTTTACTAGTCATTAGGTGCAATTTTGCATCAATGATTCCACAGTCTTATGAAAATTGATGTTGGTGTCAAATAAATACAATACATAGTTGCTGAATTTGATCACGCTATGAAGTTCTCCAGAATTTTAGAGACACAAATGTGTGAAATTCGGCTGACGAAAGTACAGGCACACATTTTTAGTGGAAAATTGATCAAGATTGTGGCTGGAATGCACCAAAAACTGATAAAATAGAAATTTTACTATTGTCTCCGTTTGGTAATTTTATTCTACTTTTACATATTGGCTCTTAATTTTACTTTTTACTATCTATTATTACTAATTTTTCTTTTACTATACTATAGTAAAATAACAGTACAGTTCGGTGCAACAATAGTCGGGTCATGAAAAAACTTCTCTGCCTGTCCTTGGAATGTGCGCAGTTTGAGTTTGTTTACTACTTTGCTGGCCGGTAGCGTTGGAGTCAAGGCTGGGGGACTAAATTCATTGTGACTTTCCCATGCCAGGAACAAGTTTGGCCATATTGCCCTGTAGCGTTGGCTTTGATCACAGAAGCGCCCGCAAAACAATGCAGACAGCTTTTTACTATTGATGTCCTCTGGCTGGATGCAAAACCGGGTGCAAACGTTAAAAACGACTTGGGGCAAGTGATTTGACACGCAAAGTGTAATAATCTATCAAATAGAGACCACACATTGACACTACACCAACCGACAATTAGTTGCATGTCTGTACACCAGTCAAACTCTGCCAGGCAGCCACAAAAACGTAAGACTTACATACATGAACATACGTATACAGTACGTAGTACACTCGGACCAGGGCCAAACCACACATCCACATAAATGAATATACAAGAATAAATACATGTGCGTTTGTCGGTCAGTGCGGTTTCTGTATTTCCATTTGTTTCGTCTTTCGATCTTTGCTCATGTAGTACACACTTCCCAACGCCAGAGCAGTCAAGGTAAACGTTTGAGCGCCAACTCTCATCCTAAACCGCTGTATGCAAATTTACGACCAAAAGGTAGAAGTAGTCGGTACTGTACCCCAGCCAGAATGGTTTCTTCGATCGAATACCCATGTACATGGCCACGGCTGTGGATGCCAGTCCTGAATTTTACTGAAGTTTAGTACGTCTGAAAGCTTAGTGTCTCTCACCGATGGGTATGATGGGATCTTTCAGAAAGGCGTCCGATTCGTGAGTTTCGGGAATTGTACTGATGTGGCTCTTGCGCTCTGTCAATGGTTTGCTGAGCGGCCACTTTATGTGGGCGGGGTCGTAATCCGGGGCGTTGCGGTCAATGTGCTTGTTCACGTGTTCCTCCTCTTGGGCAGTGGTAATGTGTCTATCGTGTTTATGGTCTATAAAATATTTGGTAGCTGTATGTACGTACCGTTTCACTACCAAAATGCTACGATATTCTGCCAAAAATGATAATAAATTCTATCGCTACAAAAACATATTTATCCTGAGGGTAATGCGCTTTTTAAGGTTAAAATTTCAAAAATTTCTGGCCAGCTTGCTGGGCAGTTACCCAACCAGGCCTCTTCAAATTTTACACCCCTCTTTTTTGCAAACCCTGGGTACTTCACTGTGTGTATCCATTTTATAGTCCATAGAGATGATAATAAATAGTGCTACTGATTTTCTATTTCCACATACACATTTCAAGCAGAACTGGCTTGTAACTAGAACTATAAGTACATACATCAGTAGAATTTCAGATTTGACCGGTCATAGAGCCAGTCAAAAATTAACTTGTACCTACAGTGGACCGAAAAGGGTTTAGAGAGACTCACGATGTAGATAGGGTTTGACGACGGCATCGGCAATGGGGTCGTGTTCTTTGTTGTGAGGCATGATGGCGCTTGCAAAGTGCGGCCCGGCTGGCTGGGAGAGGACTGCCGTCTGTGACTGGGCTGGTTGTTCCGAAACTGGAGCGCCGATCTGGTTCCCGGAGCTCTGGCGGTACTGCCAACATTAATTATCCATAGCCACGCCTAATTCATGTGCCCGTTGAGAGCAGAAAAACGCTGCTGTGCCGTTCAGATTTTAACTAATCTTTCCGAACTTTCTCGCCCGGTTAGGCAAGAAGGAAAACGACAGCTGTTTCAGATATTAGGCAGCCTTGTAGCGCAGTGCGGGTTTCTATTTTTAATGAGAAATTGAAAGCGATTGTATTGCAGGACAGAGCACCCTTACGTAGTACCTACCTATTTGCAGTTACACTGCAGTGCACAATGAAATGTAGGATAGAAAGGCACTTAACGCCGTTTATGGTACCGACACCATATATGGTACATACATATATATATGTATATGGTGTCAGTACCATAAACGGCGCTAGGTGCCTGACTGTAGAAAGTGCAGTAAGTCTTGATACAGTAGGAGCTGGTAAAACTATAGTATGCAGGGCTGACTTAAGTAACATGATCCACAATGGTGACATATCAAAAGTATATTATGAGGCATTAAAGGAACGTATGCAAATCCTAAATTCAAATTCAAAAGCTAATGCAGTCAGTTTCGTCATATTTGGTACCTGCGCAAAAAATGGTACCACCTCTGTGCTCGAAAATCCGGTACCAGGCGACAAAAACACGAAAACTTTGGCCATTTGCAGAAATTATTTATCAAACATTTATTTTTCAAAGCCGCTGGCTGTGTCGCAAAAGAACTGTAGTGAACTTGCGAGACCGCCACAACGGTGACGACCTGAACAATAAAAACGACTAGAGATGTTGTCAGTGTGTTGTATGTGGTACGGACTTGGACGGCCTTTGAGCACAAAAACAGTCTGATGATCTTCTGTATTGGAGTTCGTAGTCTTTTGTACGAATTTATATCATAACGGCAGTAAATAGCAAAACCAATCAATTAATCGGTTTCTCTTTAACTGACATGTGAAACATTTGAACGGTATGTTGCACTGGTTCAATTAGTAAATTTTTACAACTTTATATAATAATAATCTAGCGCACGTAACAGGTCACAAAAACTGCTTAGCGTGATTAGCAATAAACCAAAGCACAGCAAAGGCCATTCCAGACGGTTTGGGGACTGACTCGTCAAAAACCAGTTGTTTCACTTGGTCGACAGGTACATAAACAACGTTGATCAGTTCTGCTTCCAGCGGATTGCCTCCACCCTCCGACACTTTCATGGAGTCGTCTATCTCGGCGAAGAACACCGACTCAGAACTGCTGCTCACTCCCACCCCACTTCTAAACAAGAACAGTACTGTGCATTCAGCTTTAACACTCCATTTTTTCGTGAAAAATCGAATTTTCGACAAAAATTGTCCAGAAACTGTTTTCCAAAAAACACACAACACACAAGTTTTATTCGCTACCCAGCAAGAAGTTGGGCAACAGGCCCTCGAGTCGCCACTGATGACCTATTATGAGAGCCTAGCTAGAACATTTTGTCCAAAAATCGAAAATTTAGGTTAAGTGCGTAGCTGCCTAGAGGTAGGTGCGTACTGTAGCTGCAATAATTGGTTTCTGTGCCTTAAAAACGCATCAGGAGTCTTCCTAATAGTTTGTGGAAGCTTTTAGTAGAGTTTTATTTTTATTCACCCTGTATCCTCTGCTCTGGGCACATTCATGCACATGTATGGTGGCTGTTGTCCTCTGACTCCTGATGATTGTCGCTATTCTATCTGCTGCAGCCTTGATCAGGGCAGGCCTACTGCGCTTCAAAACCTATTTTCAATTCATAAAATTGATAGAACTGCCACCACTCCACTGTAATTAATTTCCGAGGCTAAATTCAGCGATTTCCCCAAAAAATTTCCATAATTTGAATAAAATAAAAATTACTCGAAATGGGCCTTCAAAAAAGCTTTTTAAAAAGTTTTTTTTTCAAAAAAGCCTAACATAACTATAATAAAGAGCAGCTTTTTACGTACAACCAGTACATACTGTATACTATGTCTCTGGATGTAAGTCACCTTTGCAGGCGAACAAAATTTTAGTGTTCGGCACTTGATTTAGTCTACAACATGCGAACAACCCCCGAATGTTATAAGACCACAGCCATGGTTGTCAGAGTGTCAGTTGGTGTTTTCGGATGACTTCGATTTCAGATGAACATTCTAAAAAAATTGAAAGCCAAAGAAAGCTTTTTTATGAAATATTTTTTATTTGGAAAATTTGTTTCAATTTTTTTCCAGGCATGAAATTTAGCTTGTAGGAGATGCAAGGATGCATCGGAAGCAACTTTAAATGCAAAAGCTGATACTTTAGTTCAAGCATAGTGTTACTGCCTCAGAGTCGATAATCTACCTGCAGCATTGCTCGCAGAGTGGCTGCTGTCCTTCAAAAACATATTTTTAGGCTTAGATTAGGATGAATTTGACAGGACTGTCATAATAATGTCCATCTGAGTCTAAACTAAGCGATTTAACCAAAATAATAAACTAAAAAATTTTCGAAATGAGCCTTAAAAAAGCTTTTTTAGAAATAGGTTTAAAAAGCCCAGCAACACTAGGCGAACAGTAGCTCAGTGTTCGCCAGTCGAATCTGGTGTTCGCTCTTCCAGTCGGGATAGCCGGTCACGTGTCGACTGGGTCTCACCTGAACTGCGTAATTTTGCGAATTCTTTCCAAGGGCACTTTAAATCCACACTCCTCCAATATTTCTTCCTGCATAACTTCCACTGGAGGCAAGTGTTTGTCGACAATGCCGGCACACAGTTCGTAGGTGAGACCGAGAGAGGCTGGGTGCTCGGTCCAGTCAATCTCGTTCAGCTTCTCTGCATCGTTTCCAACTACGCGACTCACGTAGACTGCTGAAACTGTTGGTTCACATGCACTGGCACAGGTTAGCAATATACGTACAGGGTTCGTCAAAAACAACCCCGCAGACTTTTTACTTTTCCAACCGTAATTCTCAACCGATTTGAATGAATTTTTATTAAATAAATAAATAAGATTGATGAAATTTTTATTAGTGTACTCTGCTTAGTTCCTGAGATATTCGCTCTCAAAGTCAAAACAGCCATTTTGGCAATGAACAAGAGCGATTCCGTTGTGAAGAGTGCAAAACCTGCAAAAAAAATTATTGCCAAAATGACTGTTTCGACTTTGAGAGCGAATATCTCAGGAACTATGCAGAGTACACTGATAAAAATTTCAGCAATCTTTTAAGAATTCATTTATCCTGTACAATAGCACAGACTAAGTTATGCCAGTCATATTGTACAATCCACATACAGTACATAAAAAAGCAACTGATTAATCGAATCATTTAACCTCCAGGCAGGTGAACAGCCGAAGAGGAACGGGGTTTCGAGTAGATTGCTTAAAATCGCAGTTTTGGGCTAAAAACGCTGGGCTCAAATACAGCTAACAATAAGTTGATTTGCAGGCAATTTTCCCGTCTGAAAAATTGGAAGAGAAAAGAACAGTAACAACCAACAGTGCCTAACCCCCACCCTACACGGCAATTGTTGCTGACTGATCGTACCTGGCCTAAACTGCTGTACGAAGACCAAACATTTCTTGACCGAGTGGTACAACAAACAGGAAACGCTGTCGTGCTTCAGCATCAAGTCCCAGGCTCGGTTTCGACCATTCTATAACGTAAACCTCTTTCTAAACAACTCCTTTAGGCGGACACATGTTGGCCTGAGAGTCCGAGACATACACTCGCACTCAAGAACACAAACGCAGCAGAGGTGAATACGTGTTTCATGCGCAAAACTGAGTACCCGTTTTGTGATCGACCGTGTTCGCTCTTGCAAACCCACTGCGTGATAAGCTAAAAATTTTCACAACAGAGCTAAACAAACATACTTGGGTAAATCGCATCCGCGCAGGATTAAAGTACGCAGAGGAAGAGAGAGGTTCAAATCGCACGTTGGATAAATCTTCCATGATAAATCCACAAAACCAATTAACAGCCTTTCGACTAAAGCAACGGCGTTTCAGAATTTCCAAGTAATAACGCGTTTTCATTCATAAAACGAACGCATCACGCCAGTTACGTTGAGCTAGACACACTTCATAATAATCAACTGGAAAGACCATTCTGAATCGGCTGACAGCTTCAATTCATAACTTTATAAATCACAGTACAGAAAAATCAACAGATATTGCACCAAATAAGATCTCTTGGATGGCCAGAAACTAACACAATCAGGCTCTTAACTCATGGTACCGGCACTTGTTGGTGCCATACCGACCGCTACCATCATGCAGTGTGGTGCAAGAGTTTAAACGCACCCAGTTATGTGCCGCAAACACAGACTTTTCGCTGATTAGTTGGCCAATCAATGAGCTTGGGATGTTGCCAAGCAGTTGGCGGAGTCTGCGCTGCAATGATTGCGCTATAGAGAAGCTATAGCAGGGTGCGTACAGATACGGATATTTCCAAAATCCCTGATTTTTCAGAGACAAACTAAAAAATTAACAAAAGAGATTTTCATTTAATTTTAGTGATTTCCAAGCAGATGCCAGAAACCAAACATACAACAGGCGCACCACGAATTTTGAAACCAACGTTGGAATTATTGAAGAAAGCGTGCCTAAGCGGTGGCCTAAACAAACAAGGCAATAGCAGTTGGAAAATTTAGCTTATGAACACATTCAAAAATATATTGACTAAATTTTTCCCAATCAGACACGAAATTCACTGCCTTTTCCCTAACCATTTTTAATTTCCCTGACTTTTCTCTGACCTCCCTGACCTGTACGAACCCTGTATCCTGGTCTCAGTAGTGTCCAAGAAAAGGATAGCAACAGTTAATACGCATTTTCATATCAAAATTTTACAAAACTCTATTCAAATTTTTCAGATCAAGAAGGATGTATCAGTGTCAAAATAGAAACTATTGAACAGCAAGGCAAATTTGAAGCCTACACATGATTAAGTTGGCGCTGATAAGGAATTAGTTCGTTAATCCGGACTAGTTGGAACCGACCAATCTTGTCCGGATTGGCGAATTTTCGGATTAACGAGTCAAAGCTACACGTAAACCATACACAAGATTCTGCAGTAGGGTGTCCTACGGAAAAATTCATAGTCTGACTCATCCAGCTGAAAGCATTTTTCCATTGAAAATTCACATGTGAAGTGAAGAATTACGCATTAATTTTGTTGTGGTTAACGAAACCAGGATTTACGAATCAGTTTATTACTGTGTAAACTTCGAATTTGGGACTACAAGTTTTAAAAAATTTACCACCTTTTCTTGGCAACATCTCAAGCTATCCAACTGTGCATAATACTTAGTAAGCGAAAAGTCGGTTATTTTAGTCTAGTACAGGACTGGGTCTGTTTAAACTTTTGCACCCCGCTGTACATGGACCGCAAAAATGGAGGGGTCATGAGCTGACAGCGAGGAGGCAGGCCGATTTTCAAATAAGGTGTTTGCAGCCTCCGCGAGGGGTACAGACGTAAGACAGTGGAATCAGCGAGCGAGGTGAAAATTACACCGGCCCATGTATGACTACCTTACGGTAACAAAGGTACCGTTGTTAAGTGCCTGAGTGCAAGACAAAGATTCTAGATTAGAGTAGATGCCTGATCTAGCAGAAACTACCCAATACAAACAAAGTCACAGCTCGATTCTGTCGTTGTTGAGCAAGGTGTACCGGTCCACCTGCTGCAGCGACTCGCACTCCGAAGTTTGCATCTTTCTCTTCACCGGACTGCCGTCCACCGAATTGGCAGCGGTCGACTGCTGTGGCTCCGACAACACCGGAACCGCCGCCTCCTCTAGATCCGGCTCGATGGCGCCCAAATTAGCCTCCAACACCGGTGACTTGGCACTGCTGCCGCCCGACTGCTCGCGCTGTCTGCGTCGCTGAGTCAGGTCCGCCTGACTCATGGTGCGTCGAGGCGGCTGCGGCTTCGGCTTGGACGGCGTCTCTTGAGGCTCGTTCAGCTCTGAGATGCGTTGCAGCAGGTCCGACATGGTCAGCCCCTTGATTGGTCGGTGCTGCAGCTGCATTATGTCTGCAACCAGCCACTACGTTCTGTTGCACCAGACTGTGATCACTGTTGGATCCCTTTAGGATCGCCTCAGAACGCTGATTTTAGCGAAAAATCGACGGTTTTTAACATCCCCTAGATTTTTACTCCAATTTCAGGTGGTTGGTAGCGGTGCCAGAGGAGGAACAACAGATTTGTATTTGGGTTTATTGAGGTATTACGGAATCGTTTTTGCTCCTAACAAATAATACGATGATATCCATTGAAAGTTGTTTTTTAATAATACTGTAGCCTGATGATATTTTGAGCGTATAGGATCAAGGAAACACTTTCCAACCGTTTCTTGAAATTGTTTTAAACTTTGCACGAAAAAAAGAGAAAATGAGTTAGAGCTGTAAACAATTTTTAAGGCCAGAAAAAGCTTTTTATGAACATTTTTATTTCAATTTTTTTCAAATTTTTTTCCATGCATCAAATTTAGCTTGTAGGCAGGCGGTGCAAGAATTCATCAGAAGCAACTTTAAACACAAAAGCTGATACTTTTATTCAAACATAGTGTTACAGGCTGAAAGTCGGTGTTCTATCTTGCACAGAGTGGCTGGTGCACTTAAACACCTATTTTTAAGCTAAGAATAAGCATGGAATTGATAGAACTGCACAGATAATGTATATCTGAGGCTAAATTCAGCGATTTACCCTCAGAATTTGGATACCTTGAACAAAATAAAAAAGTTTTCCAAATGAGCCTTCAAAAAAGCTTTTTTTAAAGGGTTTATCTGCAAAGAATTTCAGAGAAGCGACCAGTGGAGATAAGAGGTTATTTGAAAGATTGGCTCACCGGAGAAGTCGATGAGTGGAATTTTGGGTGAGGACGGGACACTCTTAGACTTCTTCTGACGCATCCGTTCCAGCAGTTCGGCCTGCTGCTGCAGTGCCTCGTGTCGCTGCACGTGAATCACCGACCTGCCCAGCATCACTATACTGTTGAGCGTTTTGAACAACACCAACGCCACATACGACAGCCCTGCAACTGCCAGCGTCTTCCAATATCTGCGCACACAGACAAGAGACACTCACCTAATAGAATGAATCCCGATTTGGTCTGCACCTTGATACTCTGCATGAAAATACGAATGAGCAGAACGCTGACTGGTAATGGAATGAAGCCCATGCGACGGGACACTTGGTCAGAATGGTCGGAAAAGGCGTTCTCCTGACGACTCCGCAACGAATCGTACGCGATCGTCACTGTGAAGTCTGCAACTGCTCGGTCCTACCTTAATGCATAGGGGTTACCTCGGAAAGGCCAAGATAACAAACACAGGGAAAACGTCTTTTGAGATACGGTTACTGCGATCTGTTAACGTACAGTTACAGATCGCATTTAGCGTAGTAACGATGTGATAATGCGGCGCGGCGCCTCTGACTGATGATGCGTTAAATGAGATCTGCTAATGTACATTTACAGATCATCTGCAACAATCGCATTAGCAGATCACGTTAACCGTGCTACAACAGTCAGCACTGCGTTCTGGAATGGCTTTGGTTGATTCGTATTTAACGCATTTAACGTATTAACGATGTGCTAATGAGATCTTTGTAGACAGACCGTCTTACGATAGCTAAATACGATGACAAACTACGGTTAATGCGGTTACAAGGCACGGTTAATGCGATCTCTAACTGTACATTAGCAGATCGCAGTAACCGTATCTCAAAAGACGTTTTCCCTGTGAAACTAGCACAACAAGCATATTTTTTCCTTCAAGCGCCTTTTGATAATCGAATTTAGCGCTGCAGTTGCTGTTATTCATGACTTGCAGGTGTTCTTGGAATCCTATTTGTCATGTTATGCTTATTTTAGCTGTTGAACGCAATCTAACTGCTTAATAGCAATTTTTAGCACTATTATTAATTTAAAAAGATTTAAGAAATGCTTCCTTGAGATTCAAGTGCCTATAAAGGCTATTTTCAGTTAAATTATTTTCGAACTGGTTTGTTAGCTGACTTGAGGTGCAAAAGTTGTTGTAAGTACCTGTACTAACACAATTTCGATGATTCAAAAAACATTTTTTTGTTAAAAAAGCGAAAAATGTTGGCCTTCATATAAAGTTTTTAACAATTGTGCTATTCACACGCCAATATAATTCTACTTTCTGAATGAAAGGCCACTAAATCACGCATCCAGCAGAGGCAGAGACCAAACCGACCTTTGTAAACTTCGGCAGGAATTTCGTTGAACTTGGTGATGAAGGCGTGTTTGATCCAGTCTACGAAGAACTCGGCCACGAACACCATGGCCAGGTCGGGCGCCATCTCCCAGAAGTGGTCGGCCTTCCAGTTGACAGCGGTCATGTTACGCACGATCACTATGCTCAACAACACTATGTAATGGAATCTCTCTCGCACGTCACTGCAACTCTCCTGCTACTGCACATCAAACACAACTAATACTAACCTGCAAGCCATTTGGAATAAGTTGCTTTTGGCGAATTTCTTGAACACACTGCCCTTCAGCTCCACGAAGTTATTAGACATCATAATAGTGAGCAACGCTTTGTTGTGCGAATTGAACGCTACGTTAAGAGTGGTGGCCTGAAAGTTACGGTACCCTTTCAACACTTCTGGTAGAGCTAATAACCAAGAGAGAAAACAAAAGCGAAGGCAAGTAACCCACATGTAACATTCTTTGTTTACCAACATTGTGAACGAGTCTATGTGCGCCCTGATACTCCAGCAACTACTGAACACACAGATGAAGAACAAAAACACACGAAGAAAACCAGAGTAATTCAATACCCAGCGGGTTTGGGGTTATCCTCAGCTCTGTTTGAACCAAAGTATCAGCTTTTGCATTTAAACTTGCTTCTGTTCTAATGCATCCTTGCATCTCCTACATACATGTAACAGGTCATCCGCCGATGGGGGGAGGGGGGGTTGGGGGGTCTGAGCCAAAATGTTGGGGGAGGGTGGTGGGCACTAAAAAACACTCAAAAATCGAGAAAAATCGCAATTTTTTTGGCTAAAAATTGCCAAAAATCGCTAATTTGGGCTGAAACACAGCTAAAAAGTGCTGTTTTGCAGGCGATTTTGACAATTTTTGTGTGTGGAAGTGTAAAAAATTGCAAAAATTTGCTCGAAAATTTACTTGCCAGAAAAATCGGAGGGGGGGGGGGTCGGTGAAATCGTCTGGGGGGTCTGGCCTAAGTCGGGTGGGGGGGCAGACCCCCCTGTCATACATGTAACAGGGGGGTCTGGGGGGCCTGCCCCCCCCGGATGGGGACCCCCCCCCCCCGAGACGATTTCACCGACCCCCCTCCGATTTTTCTGGCAAGTAAATTTTCGAGCAAATTTTTGCAATTTTTTACAATTTCACGCACAAAAATTGCCAAAATCGCCTGCAAAACAGCACTTTTTAGCTGTATTTCAGCCCAAATTAGCGATTTTTGGCAATTTTTAGCCGAAAAATTGCGATTTTTTCGATTTTCGAGCGTTTTTTAGTGCCCACCCCCCCTCCCCGAAAATTTTGGCTCAGACCCCCCCCGGCCGGCGCCAGACCCCCCCCAACCCCCATCGGCGGATGACCTGTTACATGTATGATCTCCTACAAGCTAAATTTTACGTATGGAAAAATTTTTGAAAAAAGTTTTTTGGCCTTCAAAAATTTTTTAGAACTCTAGATGGCTCCTCTTCTGTCCCTGTAAGGTAAGGCGCGTTGGTCAGAGTCAAAGGTGACGCCAAATTGTCAGCTAAACTAAAGCCACGTAGAACATACATGGGCCGGAAAAATCCGGAGGGGGGTCTGGAGACCTCGAGGGGAGGCGAAAAAGTAAAAAAATGCCTATTTTGCCTTGAATAAGCGAAAATTGTCTCCCTCCGGGAGGGGGGTGGGCTAGGGGGTTATGGCCGGCCCGGCCGAGGGGAAGGCAAACCCCTTTACCCCCCGGCCAATGTACGCCGTAGAAGTGGTTCCATAGGTTCAGCAGAGGTACCACTGGCCACTAACAGGACAGACAAATGGTTGACTGACCTGCAGTAAGACCAACATGGTATGTAGGAAGACGTAGGCAACAGCAAAGGCCAGATGAGTGAGAGTGCCCAGATGCGGGAACATCTTTCTGGACGACTTCGGCTCAGTGGCCGTCCACCAGAGTGCATCCAGAATGTCCTGTCCGAAACTGGAGAACAGTTTATCGGCCACGTCCAGCATATTGAAGAATATGTAGAGCTTGATCACCGCCTGTCCGCGCACTAAATGGTACATGACCGAGGTGTCGACGAACTGCATGATCACCGAGGTGCAGACCAGAATCACCACTTTGAGCAGATCGCAGATTTGGGAAGAGGCCAACTGACCGTTGAGAGGGTAGCTGACCAGGTTCCACAGCGCCATCACGAAGCGCAAGGGCAGAAAGGTGAAGAAGTAGAGAAAAGCGTCCATGCACTGTAGAAAGCCAAAAATGAGGAATTTCTCCAGCTCCCGAGGAATTTGAATGAACACATAGACCTTGCGCCGTTTCTCTGTAAATCGTCCCGGGTCGTTCTGTACCGCGTAACCGCGGTTCAACTCCGACCAAACGAAGTCGAAGAAACCAGGGGCCGGCGCCGGTCTGCTGGGCGATTCGGCGGCGGTAGAACGGTCGGTGTCAAGGCTGCTGCGTCTACGTCGCACACGGCCATCTTCGGATAGACGCAGACCTTCCAGCTCGGACTCCAGTTCTCTGGCGTCGATCGGAGTCGAACCGCCACCCAGCAATTCTTCCACCCGCCGCCGTCGGTGTAATTCAGTCTCGGAGACTGATGAGGATGACTCCGAGTCTGCCATTGAGACACCCAATACAATAGGCTGTCCGGCTTCCCGCTCACTGATACGATGCAGTAGCTTGTCTTATCTAAACAGTTGTGTACACAGAAGAGGCTTTTTGCGACAGCAAACCTCTGCTGCTAGTATGCAGACTAAACGAGTCAGAGGAAGATTTCATACATGGGATGGGGCCGAAAAAATGGGCTGGTGGTTGTCAAAATCCGATTCCGAAAATTTAGTTTAGTGCTCGGCCTACCCATTTGGGAGTAGAGATGCAACCGCAAAGAAAAATACCGGATATCGGATAGTGCTTCGGATCTAAAAAATAACTAATAATACCGGATTATGGTTGCATCTCTATTTGGGAGTAACAGGACATGCGGCTTCAGGGAAGAGGGTTGGAATCTGAACCCCGGCCGGGGGCTGAGCCTAGGCATGGGCTAGCATTTCGCCTGAGGGGATGTGGAATTTTCAAATCCTGAGGGGGCTGAGAAGTTGGTGGTAGCTACTATTTTTGGCTATAATAAAATCAAGGCTTGTTGGCTTAATTATTTTATTTTTCGCTAAAAGAAGCTATTTTGAGCTCATTTACACCTAATTAATTTATGCTTACTTTTATCGAATTTTTCTATACAAAACCCTTCGAAAAAATCCTACGGGGCAGTCGGCCTGATGATGTGGTGGTTGGTTGGCAGGTCAGAGAGAACTGCAACAAAAACTACTAAAGCTTAGCACTAGTGTTCCGACGATATCAAAACTTGTCGATATTCGATATCGATATCGATATCGATATTTTCAACTCAATATCGATCGATATCGATATCGATATTTATAGTTATGCAAGAAAATGTGAAAATTTAAAAGTGCAAACTGCTCTCACTGCTGATCAATCAAGCACTGATGCAATCAGTGATCTGATATCAATTAGCAGAAAGGTAGCGGCCCTTCTGAAGCCCTTCAATGAAATGGTTGACCTCTCATGATGCCCCACCCTCATTAGGCATAAATGAGCCCAGACAGAATAGCGTATTTTAACCTATTTTAATGATATATAAGCGAAAAAGCTTGACTTTAGTAAAAATCCGAGTTTTTTCCTTACGATCCTTTCAACCACCCATCAGCCCGGCGGTACCTCCCCAGGATTTAAAAATTTATGACCCCTCAGCCAAAATGCTAGCCCATGTCTGCTTCTGCCCTCCTGCTTCAAGTCTGAGGAGTGAGCAGCTCTTCAGTGTTGCTGCCAGGCAGACGTTTAAGAACCTAAGCGTTGCTGTCTAAAACCTGAGAATGCCGAGAAATTGATGTTTCTGAGAGCTATCATGCCACTGTTACATTTTGACTATACCATCGATTTTTAGCTTGTTTTTTGCTGTTCCAGAGAAATAAACTTGGTGTCAGTTTTGTTTTTTCCTACTTTTCCAAACACAAAAATATCGAAAATATCGATGCGAAATATCGCGATATCGATATCGATATCGATATTAGAAAAAGGGCCGATATATCGACTTTTCGATATCGATATCGATATATCGTCGGAACCCTACTTAGCACAACAAAACACGAGGCCTTTTCTTTGCCTAGTTACTAAATTTTTAAACTATCCCTACTTCAGGGTTCGTGCGGCTTTTGGATAGCAAAAATCCCTGACCTTTCCCTGACTTTTCCATGACCAAAGTAAAAATTCCCTGACTAATCAGGGTGAGAAAACTGCAACCAATGAGAAAATTTTGAAAAATAGGCTTTGAAAAATGCATTTAAACTGTATTCAGAGGGCAAATTTCCGGTTTAAGTACAAAGTCTGAAGATCGATCTTCAAAACGGTGTTGCGTAAAGTCTGACAGAACCATTTGGCGATGAAATGTTTCTGCTGCTATCAAATTTTTCCCTGACCCGACACCAAATTCCCTGACTTTTCCCTGATTCCCTGACTTTTTTTAAATTCCCTGACTTTTCCATGACTCCCTGACTTTCCAGGTCCCGCACGAACCCTGTACTTCTTTCTACAATTTCTATCTATACAGTCATGTCTCGTTAATCCGGATATTCGCCTTCCGGACAAGATTAGGCCAGGTCCCAATTTTCCCCCATGTTATATGACTCGTTAATCCGGATCCGGATTCGTTAATCCGGACAGAAGATTTGGGGTCCCAACTTAGAAATTTGTATGGTAAAGTGATTCGTTAATCCGGATTTGGCTAATTTGGACAAAATGCATGCGCAATTTTTTAATTCAGGTGTGAATTTTCAATTGTATAATGCTTTTCGTTGAGTCAGAATGTGATTATTTTTGCCTTTTTAGGAGCTATAATCAGCTGAAATAAGTTTTTTGGGTTTTAATTAGGAGGTACAGCTGCAGAATCTGATATGCAACTAACAAAAAGCTCTCATTTAGGCCTTTGCCAGAAAAACAGTGTTTTAGCTTTGATTCGTTAATCCGGAAATTCGCTAATCCGGACAAAATTATCCGGTCCCAACTTGTCCGGATTAACGAGACATGACTGTATAATCATTTTTCAATTTCTTCCAATTATTCCGATCCGATAAAACAAAAAACCTCACCTTTTACCGTATCATAGAGATTTGATTGGTTGTAGTCGAACGTGCTTTCAAAAAGGCGCCAACTTCAACACAGCCCCTTTGTTAGACATGTAAACTCTGTATGCAAACACGGATTTCATTCTAGCCATGCCACTGCTAAGCTTATCTATTGTAAACTCACCTTCCCAACACTTTTACGCCAATGGTAAATACCAGAGCAGAATATTGTATACGTGCGTCAATGGTTCGTCAGACATGAGTACTTATCAGAAACCGAGCTTCCCTTCCCAAATTCAACATTGCTTCCATCCAGTACCAGTACTACGTACGTACGTATGCCACCGATAAGTCTGAGCCTGCTTTTTTGCTGCTCATCTGACGTTCTGAGGAGTTTGAAAATTAGATGAAACCACCTGAGTTTGAAAGCTAGCTTATCTTGTACACTGACAGCGAGCGTATCTATTTTTTTCGTTGTATAGTTTCCAGCAGAAGTAGGTGCAATTAGTGCAAAAGGCGGCGTATGACAATTATGCGCAAATTGGCCCAGCCAGCCGCCATTCCATAGTGGCAATAATATTATTATTTTTTCCGGCGTGTCTTTTCAGCGCCTATCA
Source organism: Sabatieria punctata (assembly GCA_030248155.1). Classification (NCBI taxonomy): domain Eukaryota; kingdom Metazoa; phylum Nematoda; class Chromadorea; order Araeolaimida; family Comesomatidae; genus Sabatieria; species Sabatieria punctata. The sequence goes on along the minus strand of JASANB010000655.1, from coordinate 70,834 downwards.
ATTTCATGCAAAACGGTTCGTGCGGCCATCGCATTAGGGCAGCGGCGCATAAAATCGAGAAACAAACGGACCACCGACAGCCCGGCCGACAGAGACTCATTGGTAGTCTCAGCTATCAGAGAGAGAGGAGTCTGAAAATCGATGCTGCTGCAGTGTGAGAGCAGGTGGTGCACCGGTGGTGTTGATGGTGGCAGCGGTGATTAGAGCAGCAGAGACGGCTGGTGGCAAATGGGAGCCGATTGTCGCAGCGGCGTCGGCGACGTCTGTTGACAAGTCACTCGAGCCGGGGCTGCAGGTGCAGCGGCGCTCCGATTTAGCCCGGCACTCATCCCTGCGCTGCACCAACTGACTCTCTGAGGCTTCGCCCGTTCTTAAAAGAATACGGCCGTCCGATTCTGAGTGCTCCTGACTGGGCCGCGCCGGACTACTGCCACTCTACTGATAATGACTCTGATAGTCTACTAGCCCTCGATACAGGTATGACCGGTTATCAGTCGCTGATGCTTGATAGCGCCATTAATCTGTTTCCCGGGCAACCCACTGAATTAGACACGCTTCAAAGATCGGATTTTTCGCTTTTTCGTCTAGCGCCCCTCCCTTTACTCGATTCTAAAGCTAAGCATTAGGTTAAATAGAGTTAAGAAAACCAGCCCTGCTGGTCTTGTTACGGCCGCTGCTGCTGTCTTGTTACCAAGTTCTACTTTTAGACGCACCCTCAAAATGACCGGCTTTATACGATTACTACTGCTTCTGGTCACGCTCTGTGTCTGCGCCAGTTATGCAGGCAACTGCACCGGCGACGCTCTGAAGCCATGCGACAATGGAATGCTGATACCGGCCTGGCAGCCTCAGCTCAGCCTGTCTTTGGGAGACCGGGTGGGACGCGGCATCGTCTACTTCTTCCTCATTCTCTATGTATTCGTGGGCATTTCCATTGTGGCCGACCGGTTCATGGCCTCGATCGAAGTGATCACTAGCCAGGAGCGCGAAGTGAAGGTGAAACGCCCTGATGGCGAGACCTTTACGGTCACTGTTCGAGTGTGGAACGAAACTGTCTCCAATCTGACCTTGATGGCGCTGGGCTCGTCGGCCCCGGAGATTCTTCTCTCCATTATTGAGGTTAGAGTTTGAATTCTTAAAGCCAGCTGATTTACGACGCAGCCATAGTTCAAAGTGTGCCAGTCGGGCGCTCTCTCGAGTGTGCGTGCGATCTGCGCTCGAACAACTGGTGTCGGCAACTTTGAACGGCCCGTTGGCCTCTTGGGGGGTGCTGTCCTGCAGGTTGGCTAAACAATTAGTTAGAAATTGTCGCCAGCAAAACGCTTCCTGTACACTTGGCAGCCGGCGCAACCTAAACCGGGGAGACATATAAATCGTACGAGTCTATAAAAGCGCTCCAATTACAGACCATTTCGATCGAGCCGGCGACTCTCCTCTAAATAAACATCTCGTCCTGCATTGTAACCACGGCTCCACAAATCACATTAAACGCTACTTTCACTTCCAAATGTCTGCATTTATTGCTCTTATACACCAGCTACATTCGTCAGTTATCAGAGCCAGCTGTTGCAGACATATTTTGTGGTTGCAGGAGGGTGTGATGTACAGTGCATAATAGCCAATGAAGTTGGATGGAGCACGCTGCTGACCCGGTGGGACGGGGCTGGAAAATAACTAAGAGCTAAGCAAATGCCAATATTTCGAGTCCGGCGGGTTTAAATCAGTTTGCGCAGCGACAAACTCTTAGCTAACAAAGGGCTCCCGCTATTCGAATCTGCTGCACGGTGGGAGACCGACAAAAACACGCTCCAAACAAAAAGTCGATCTTAATTCTATGACAACTCGTTATGCCCTAGGGAAGTGACGCATCCGCACGATTTATGGCACATGTCAACTTTTGTCTCTCGAGTCCTTTTTCTTTCCCTTTTGCAACAAAAAATTTCAGGTGTGCGGTAAAGGCTTCGAAGCGGGCGACCTGGGTCCCAACACGATCGTGGGCAGTGCAGCCTTCAATCTGTTCATGATAATGGCCATCTGTGTCTACGTGATCCCCGATGGCGAGGTGCGCATTCAGAAGCACTTGAGTGTCTTTTTCGTCACAGCCACCTGGTCCGTTTTCGCCTACATCTGGTTGTACGTCATTTTGGCCGTCATCTCCTATGGTGTCATCGAAATTTGGGAAGGCCTGCTCACCTTCATTTTCTTCCCTATCACTGTACTCACGGCCTACATTGCCGACACCAAGTTTCTCGTGCAGAAGTTTATGCCCAAACGCTACCGACAGACCTCGCGCGGCTTTATCGCCGGAGCAGGAGAGGAAAGTGAGCTAATGGCCATAGAAGACGGCGTCGGTACTAAAGGATACAAGCATATACCGCAGGTAAAACCGTTTGTCCTATTATTGAGGACTTCTAAAACGCTGTGTCCCTTTTTGTCCAATTTGCTCTAAAAACGTGTCTTCATTTCCTTCCAATTTCAATTTTGATGACTGTAAAAGCAATTACTAGCTTTTTTCGGTATTGAGTTCGAGGAACAGCGGTTGGGCTTGTCGTCAGTGAAATATATTAGTCAAGATTGATGTTTGAGCCGTTCGTACCTTTTGAATTGGCAATTTGATGGCGGCTTTCGGCTGAAATTGTTTCCATGCCTAATCAATAGCAGCGCTGGCCCACACGTAGGGCCTGCTCTGGTTTTTGGCGCGCATTTCGCAGCCGTTGCCGATTAAGTTCATGAATAGATGCATTGGGCTCTTTAAATTGATTGGCGGCGGCAGCGGCTAATCTGCATACTTCTCGTAGTACTCTATACATGACACAGATCAACGTGTTTGCTCCGGTCGAAACCAGAGAAGAGAGGCGCCAACGACAGATCGAACAACTGTTTGTGGGCAGACTACACACACGTGTGAGCCAAATAGCACCGGTTGAAACATACCATTGCACTCGTTTTTTGTTAGGTTGTAAACGGTTTTTTGTTCGCTTTAAACGCGCTCCTCAGTGTTTATGTTGGATGCGTACTTGTGTGCAGTTAAAGACGACCCTTTAACACAGATCTGACACTACCACTCCTATACATAGACCTATGTATCTAGATGTACTAAAGTAGCAGTAGCGATTTGATCGACATCGTCAGCCTCAAATAATACGTACACAAACGTTTGTAGGAAGATTTGGATCCAGCAGTGAAAGCGTTTGAAGATCACAGACGCGAATTCATAGAGTTAATGCGACGACTGCGAAAAGAGAACCCCAACATGGAACCGGAGCAGTTGCAGAAAATGGCAGAGTACGAAATGATCAACAAAGGACCGAAATCGAGAGCTTTCTACCGGGTTCAGGTAGGTCTTAGTCTGACTGCAAGGTACTAAGTACATAGGATTGATTGCACAGTTTCTTAGGCTACCCGTCGTTTGATCGGAGGTGGTGACATTGTCAAGAAGAAGCTGGAAAAAGAACATCACAAGAGTATGGAGGTAAATTGGAACTTTTTGCTTTCACCACGTATGGAGAATGGTTTAGGCATTGGCCAAGCAAGAAGAACAAGAGAACCTAATGAGCTGCCGCGTTTTCTTTGAGCCAGCCCATTATACAGTACTAGAGAACGTGGGAACCTTTAATGCAGTGGTCAGTCGTGAAGGCGGACCAGAGGGGCTGACAGTGATGGTAGATTACCACAGCGAAGACGGCACAGCCAACGCCGGCTCAGATTACATGGGAGTGGAAGGCACACTGACCTTCAATCCCAGCGAGCAGCACAAAACCATCCAGGTGGATATCATAGATGATGACGTGTTTGAAGAGGACGAGCACTTCTACATTCATCTTGATAATTTACGCGTCAAAACAAAGGATGGACTAGTCATTGATCCTACCAAGATGCCTGGAGTACCTGTCGCTCATTTGGAGACTCCTGCCACTGCCACTGTCATGATACTTGGTATGGATCTTGATCTCTTGTCTTGTGTGTGCACGTATGTACCTCTGACAGACAGGACAGTCTAGTCTTGCAGCTATGTAAGTGTCTAACTTCTAGATGACGACCATGCAGGAGTGTTTGCGTTCGAGCACCTCCAGTACGAATGCAACGAGACTTGCGGAACGATCAACGTCCGTGTCACCCGCAGCAGTGGGGCCCGAGGCAAAGTGGTGATTCCGTTCAAAACGCACGACGGCACAGCGTTGGGAGAGAAGGACTATCAGACGGTAGAGGGAGAGCTGACGTTTGAGAACGATCAGACCGAGTAAGTGCTCTTCTGCGAGGTGATTGTTGTCAGTGCTGCGTTCTTAGTGAGTCGAGTGATGCAGCCGAGGCGGCCGTAGAGTTTTTAAGTGCGTTTGAGTGAGTATTGAATCGACTATGTATTGTTTAACAACAGCCAACAAGCCAGAGAGGGGGCCAGCTAGGAAAGACAGCTGTCCGATCGGTCATGTAGCGTTCGCCGGTTTTTGAGTCGGATTGAAGCTTTTAAGTCGACAATTGGCTCCCTGGAACACCCGGGGCCGGCGCGCCAACTGGTTTTCTGGACTGGCAACCCCTATTTTTAAAGGGGCATTAAAATTAATGTTTCACTTCTCTATCTTTCACTGATTCTAGCACCATACACTGCTGGTACTATTCTTCTGTTTCAGAGCCTACATTGACATCGGAATTGTGGACGATGGTGAATATGAGAAGAAGGAAACATTCGAAGTTGAGTTATTCGAGCCGATTTGGATCAAAAAATTGTCAGGTATGACACTTTGCTAGAAACTGGGACATATTACTGAAGCGTAGAAAAGTGCATAGCTCGCAAGCCAATTCTGACTGTGCAAAAAGCTAAGCACGCTCAGCTGTCCGGCAATTCATATTGTCTCCTCCTGCAAATGCTCACCTTTTCTTGCTGGAGATGGCTCATCTTACCCGCTATCGTTTGCCATTTCAGCTCGAACCAGCACAAAACGTACAAATGTACTGTATGCCAATTTATGTGCAGTTAGGTTGGCATATGCCTGGCCTAGCCACTGTTGTGTTTTGTTATGCTGTCGGCTAATTTTGCAGAGCACTTTCCAGTAATTAGTTTCTGTGGGATTTGGCAGCTCATGTGAAAAAGCCGACAGCAGGTGCCTTATGCGCTGTATGGCTGCCCACCCAGCAAACGATGAGTTCCGCAGAATGACATAACATCATACGTACTTGACATTATACAACAGTACAGTTACATGTTACAGAGCACGTCCATGTGTTCATAGGTTTTTATTGTATTGTAGTAGATTGTTTTCCCACTCGTTTCACTCACCACACCTGAGCAAAACTAAGGATTTATAGTATTAGTTTAGCACCACTGGTTTGCGAATACAAAGTACAAGACTAACGAGAAGGCCAAAAAGCCTGTAATTTGGAACAATTCAAGCACGTACACGTACGTACAGTACGTATTCAGTATGTATGTACTACGTTTGGAGCATTTTTCAGCAAACGTAATGACACCTGTTCTACTGACTGTTCACAAATCGGAAGAAATCTTATCAATGGCAAAAATTCCAAAAATCCAAACTATATTTTTGTTTTCAATTTTGCGAACATGGATGAAAGCAGTTTCCTTATTATTAATTTACACGACCCAATTTCTTCTTGTCTAATATTATTCAGTAAGCGTGCACCTTTTATGACTCTTGTGTAAGAAAAATGAGGCCACAGTTTTTGTAGTAGGGTACGTGGGCCAGCTATACATGTAGGTGAGTGTAGTTAGTGTGTGGGCACTGTTGTGCTGGTTGATGAAAACGGAGTGTCCGTGTTTTTCTGTTATGTACTGTATGGTCGTTGTTGTTTTCTATAGACGAGAAAAAGTGTCAGGAGCGTTACCGTCGGCGAATGGAGCGCAGAGGCAGCGCGGCCGCTATGCTGTCGTCGACTGAGGATGGAGGTCGGTTTGAAATGGACTGACTCCTACTAGCTGAGCTGGGGCTTGCTGTCCCGTTGTGTCTGATGTCTGCAGAACGAATGTTGTCGTCGTTGTTGTCAGCATTGTCAATGCTCACTCTCCTTTTAGGCAGTTTTCTCTTTTTTTCGTGCAAGTTTTCCTTTTTTTAACGCTTGGGAATGAGATTGGTGGAACGGAGCTGGTTGATATAACACCCGAGCTGGCTTTTTCATGCAAGGCACTGCGTGTGATCGCCACTAACCACTGTACGTGGACTGAATGTATCACTATAACGTGTTTTCGCTTCTACTCAATCATACTTCTATCTATACCACGCGCTACAAAACGTTCTACTGCATTTCCTATCTTCACACAATCCCTCCCACTGACGTCATGTCAGCTGTGGAACAAAACCCACTGTTATCTGATCTCCTAAGCATGTGTGTGGGTAGATGTGACTGGATTTCACGTCTGTCAATGCTCTATCGTTTCAGAACACCTTGGTATCGGTGGACAGATTAGAGAACGATTAGGCTCCTGGCTTGGCAGAAAAGGTAGACAGACTCTATTCTATGCTTCTAAGCGCTGCAGTCTCTGCCTTCTCCACTACAGCGCTCAATGCATGCGTTTAACATGGAAAACTGGGCAAAATGCTTGTCTTCACGTGTGCTCTATTATCACTGGATGCACCTACCCTTATTTTCGGATCTACATATGCAATGAAAATATCGCAGGCAGGCAATAGTAAAGCTTGTTTCAAAATCGTTAAGGCTGTATGAATGTGGCATTACCATGCTGTTCAGCGAATACGCGATAGACAATAAAGGAACATGTACCCCAACCCCTTTAAGAAAAATTTTTGCACATGGACTAGCAAAACTTCATGCGGTTAACAGATTGTATTCGGAAACGTTGCAGTAAATCTATATAAAAAACAAAAGAAATTTGAGACCTCTGATGGTCGAGAATCGTAATTCTACATCAGTACAAAAATTGGAGCGTTGCCGCCATCTATTATATAGTGTTTTCTGTACTGCATTTTTATCGTCTGATAATGATGTTAAACCTTGTCAACAGATAAAAAAATGAGTCTATGACGGGAACTGATCTATCTGCAGCATACCTGGACGTACGTAAACACAGGTTCTTGCCAGATTCATCCACAGCCAAAGATTTTAAAACAGACATATAACAGACTAAATCTACTGGTTATGCTTAAATAATTGGCAAGTGAGATAATAAATGGTGCTAACACAAGATTTTGGAGTGAAATGCTTGAGTGCTGCAATGCTGTGTAGAATTAGCTTCAGTGGTGTGATGCTATCAGTGTGTTACAGAAAAGGAATCCACAAAGGAGGATAGCACTGCCGAAGAGGAAGCAACAGATAGCAAAGATGAAGCAGAGAAAGTTGTTGAGAAGACAGAAGATGAAATGATCGCCGAACTGGGCAAACCAAGACTCGGCGAAAAATTCAAATGCACAATCACCATCCGTGAAAGCAAAGAGTTCCAGGTATGTATCATCCTTCTTTTGCTTCCGAACTCCATTTTTACGCTTTAGAACGTTGTTGATCGAATGCTGAAAACTGCCAATGCTTCCATAGTTGTTGGAACTTCTTCCTGGAGGGAACAGTTTATTGAAGCTCTCACTGTTAGTGCAGGTACTCTAAGAATTTTAATTGTTAAAATGGTGACCAGAGTGAATGGACATTTCTTTGCTACATATTCTTGGTTATTCACCACACACATCCACCATTACAGATGTTTATGTGACCTTGCCTCCATAAAACCCAATTGTACAACACTTAGGTACCAGAAAAGGTAAAGGGGGCCCAAAGGCGGTTGGCCTCTCAGGCTTTCACCTACCCCCTCAGGCCGGCTCTATAACCTCTCAAGACTTTTTTGATTAATTTTGTATAAGAAACATGATCAAAACATTCTGTTTATGAACACACCATAGCATATTTTAACATATTTTCACAAGAAAGTTTGCACTTTTTGGCTTACCAATCACTCAACCAACTAAACCGCTGCTAATCCCTTCAGCCGAAATTGAAGCCCATGACAGCGGGTACCTTCTCATACTACATACTTGCGGACATACGTACAGTACGTGTGCGTACTGCCAAGAATACTGTTGTTACTACATATTTCTGCTAGATAGACTGCATACAGTACTACGGCACAAATTCTATCCCTGCTCTGCATACCGAACCTATGCGGTAGTATGTACATATCAGACGAATTCAAGTGTTTCGATCTCAGGGGATGAAGACGAAGGCGATGGTGGTGGTGGTGATGATGGAGAGGGTGGTGAGGGAGAAGAGAAGGAGGGTGAAACAGACAGCCCTAGCGCAGGACCTACGTGGAGCGACTACGTGATGCACTTCGTAACTGTGCCTTGGAAACTTATTTTCGCCACCATTCCCCCCACAGGTACCCAAGTGACACAGGCGTTCTACTTGGACTAGGAAAAACCGATAGAACGCGAAATTTTCAGACTATTTCGGCGGTTGGGCATGCTTTGTTGTATCGATTCTTGGCATCGGAGCACTAACAGCACTGGTTGGTGACCTGGCCAGTCACTTTGGCTGCACAATTGGTCTCAAGGATGCTGTCACCGCAATCACCTTTGTTGCTCTGGGCACCAGTGTTCCTGGTAAGCAGTTAGGGAAGTGAGGGTCAGCAGTCATTTGAGGGGGCTTTGGTGGAGGTCTGAGTAACAAAAATCGGTCAAAATCCAATCTTCAGATACATTCGCGAGCAAAGTTGCGGCAATCCAAGATCAGTACGCCGATTCCAGCATAGGCAATGTGACAGGAAGCAACGGAGTGAACGTGTTTCTTGGGATCGGAATCGCCTGGACAGTTGCAGCAGTTTACCACAAAATCAAAGACGGCGGCGATTTTGAAGTGCCGCCAGGCACACTGGCCTTTTCGGTCACCATATTCTGTGCTGAAGCCTTGCTGGCTATTATGATACTGGTGGTAAGACGCAGGCCGCAGCTGGCTGGAGGTGAACTTGGAGGGCCGCGACCCCTCAAAATCGCAACCTCCATCTTGATGGTCTTCCTTTGGTTCTTCTACATCCTCATGTCATCCCTGGAGAGCTACTGCGTGATCGAAGGCTTCTAACTCTTGGTTTATCGCCAGATCTCAGCTCAGGTGACTGCTCCATCATCATCATCACAAGCTTCTGTACCACCAAGCAACGTATTACTATTATTCTATTGCTCTTCTCTTGTTTGTCCGTTGGCCAAACTGATTTTCTCTCTCCACAAGTACAACCGTCCTCGCTGTAATGGCAAGGGTTGTACTGTAGAACTGACAGCTGGCGCTCTTTGTTCTTGTTTGCATTTTGGTGGCTTTGTTTTTGAATCAATCTTCTATGCAATCTTTGTGAATACTCCAATATTTTTGAACGCCCCCGGTTTCAGGTCTGGCCTAGATTTTGCTTTGCATTTGTGCTCTTTACAACTCCGTGATATTTTCACCACTTCAGTCAGTTTTCCGGTGTGCGTTCGGTGCGTGTGCGTGTGTCTTTTGGCTCCTTGGTTCAGGCTGTTTCCGTATGATGATGAGAATTCTAGTCGATAATCAACTATGCGAACAAGACAGCACCGTCCCTGTGAGTGTGCAACGAACTCCACCAGTTACACATTGCTAACTGGTCATTTTTTCTTCATCTTTGTTCTGTTCACAACTTTGGTGCCTTTGCGTGCTTTACAGACAGTCATTGCTTTGAGTTTTGTGTACAGAGCTCGCAATTTTGTCAAGTTCTCCTCGATTTCTACTTTTGAAGCTCAGAATTCTCCCCGCATTCTTTGACTGCTGTGTTTGACAAAATTTCGAGTTTGTGTGTTTAGCCAAAGCGGTTTCGATGGGCAGCTGTTGTATAGAGATCGGAGAGTTTTGTAATAGTTAATTAATATGAGTTTTATGCATAGCCGTTTAGTTTTCTCACTCCGAAACCTCATTATTTTGAGATATAATAAATGGTTTATCAGTTTGCCTAAACCCTTGGTGAAGGATAGCACCATACATCTCTGATATCGCATTACCTGCATCGAATCTGTATTGCAAGGTCCCATCCCCCAGGAGGGTCGAAGAACATCTTCAAACTTTCGTCGAATTTTGTGGCGTCGGCATTCGATTCTGTAACAAAAGAACAAGTGCAATAGCGGGAGCGGAATGCCCAAATCGTACCGTCTGCATGTGAACATTCGTACCTACAGTAATCAAGCGCCGTTCGCCTTATGGTAGCCATAGCAACAACACTCGAAACGCTATAGCGCCATTAATAACAAAAGCGTAGTAAGATGTTTGGTTCTAACCTATTTTCGATATCGTTCACGGAAGCCGAAACCAAAGTTGGAGTTTAGAACAGAAATTAATTAGTTACCAACCTCTACTAATCAATAATAATTTAATTCAATAAACAACCTGCAAGGACCGATGATGAGATGATGGCAGATGAGTTGGAGGAGATTTTGCCTTCCGACGAGCTCAGCAGTGAGTCAGCCACAGAAAGTGGCCCGAGATCAAGCGACACACGGAAAAGAAAGGCCAAAAAACTGGTATTCTGTGAGCTTGCTTTTTTTGCGTGGCCCATTGCATTTCTGACTCGCTTCGGGCGGGTAATTTGAATAGTTCAGCTGTTGGAACAAGCAGCACAAGAGGTGAGCGACGACAGTGGAGCTAAGGAATCGATGGAAATGCGTCCAATCCGACCTCGTAGGACCAGCTGGATCGATGAGAGCGACATATCGTCCCAGCAAGAAAGTCAAGGTACTAGACCAATATTCTGCGCTTAATTGGTTAATTGACGGCCTTGGCTAGAGTGCGGTTTGCGCGTATGAATTTGTTCTTGGAATTCAAGTTTTAGGTGAGCCACGACTGCGAACACAATTATCCAGTATTGTCGAACAGGCCCTGGAGGCGGAACATCTGAAAGAAGAAAATGACACTGACACACTTGGACATTGTGAGTTTGAGTGCTGATAAAGTGATGAGGAGACAAAGATTTTATAAAATTAAGCCCGACAATCGTCTGGAGGAGGTCTGGAGATGTCGATGTCATCCTACGCCCGCGACGACCGTCGAGAGTCAAGTTCAGGCCTCGATCTAACAGCTTCTTTGTCACTGCGTCAACGCATGCGGGACAGAGCGAGAAGTGCCATCCAGAAGTCTAGAGGGGACACGCAACTCAAGAAGCGACTTCAACGCAGACTCTCAAGTGTCACTCCTGACAAGCTGAGAGAACTCCGGCAGATGGACGAGGCATGAGTTCTCTGAACACAGGAGTAACTGCCCTCTACGATTTTAGATAGACCAAGATGCTCGTGTTAATGAAGCATTGGAGAGGTCGTTCGAATTTCGGCAGAGAGTTCAAGGACACATGCCAAAGTCTTCAGCTCCCAAGGTACAGTCATCTTGAAGTACAGTACAATAAGTAAGTGTACTTAGAGGTAGGAATATAGTACTTTTCAGCAGAGTATAGTTACTTCAGTATTTGGTGGCTTGATGTTCAGTACTCAGTTCAGCTTCAGTACTTGATGGGGAGTATTTTAGGGCTACATTCCATCCGAGGAAGAGCAGTACGATTTTTTCACCAAAACCTATGAAAAGAAGCCTGAAGGTCAAGTGCAGCGAACAGAAGAGCACACCGCAATCGAGTTAGAGCCGGATGGTTAGCTGCTTTCCTGTTCATTCGTTCCGATTCCGTTACCATTAAGTCATTTTGGAAATGCAACATTTGTTAAAATTAAGGCCACCACAATGTCTTTTTATTAAAATACCCCTGCTGGGCACGCTAGTGAAGTGCACTAGTGCTGTATGTATGTATATACTTATGTAGACAACATTCATCAAGCAGACGAAAGCCAGAGTTATCCCTTTAGATGAACACTAATCGCTCTATTGGCCTGCAATCGATTCTGGGTACACCCTCCTCAGTGGTGGAGATAGGAAGGAAAATTTGGCAAAAATAAGAGAAACGAATAAATTTTGACCTGTACCTGTCTATTTTATGCTCAGAAATGTGTTTTAAATGCGTTTTTGAAGGTTATTTTTTCGAAAATTTCTCGCTCTGACCCAACCAGGCCTCTTTAAACTACTAAAACTTAACTTTTGTCAATTTTACGCCCCTAAATACCTTTTAAATGCGTTTTTAAGTCTAATTTTAAATATTTTTCTCCCCCTGGCCCAACCAAACAACTTCAAAAGTTTACACCCTCCCCTTTTCAAAATCCTGGGTAGGCCACCCACTGGTCACTTAGCCGCTTTGTACACGGACCCACTGTACATACTAAGTAGAGTAGGTACGTAGTATGCTTTCAGCCAGTCCTAACATTCGCATGTCACGAGCTAGAACTGTGCCTTACTTCGAGCAAGTGAGGCGAGAAGCAGAAGTTTACTTCACGCCAAGCTTTTTACCAGGTACTTTTTTGTGCGTGGTTTGACCAGGGAGTTTGACTAACAACACTACGTAACAAAATACATGCAAGTGAAAAGTCAGTCAAATAGAGTCTCCGACCAGAATTCGGACCAGAGTGATTGGAGGCCACAATTTCTATTGTAGTACCCAGATATCCGATAAAATCTTGCAGTGCCAATGGACCAAAAAGTTAGTGGAAACGTGCGTAGCTTACAAGAAGAGGGCTTGTATGTGGGACCCGAGTTGGACATTCCGGAGCGAAACATCAATGTAATCGAACAAAGATTGATCAGAGAACCCAATAAGGTAGTTGACTCTAGTATTTGCGCAGCCAACTACTGTTGTTATTTTAGGGTCGAGGCTGGTTTGGCGAAGATGGCAAATTAATCCGAATGGAAGGTGGACTAGTCAATTTTCCGTTGAGACCTGAATTTCAGGAAAACGACGCCTTAACTGTATATTGCAAGGTGCAATACAGTGCACACACCGTCGGTACCGTATCCTTTTGTTTATTTAGGCTGTGCAAGGTCGCAGAATTCAGTCGGACGGTGTGTATCAGTTGGATGTGGATCTCTCAAAATTGGTCTTCACACACCATCCTCTTTTCTCCAAAGAAAACATGCTCTGCATGCGACTGATGCAGCAGTACAGAAACTACCTCAAGCGATCAGAGCAGAACTTGGCCATGTATTACGGTCACAAGGTGCAAAGCTGCTCTACAGGGTGCCAAACAATCATACCCCTCCCCAGAGGAATATCTACGTAAGCATGACAGGAAAAATGAAAGCACCGATAAGTAGGACATTGTATTTTACTGTGGGTTTATACTCACAAACTCAGTACTGAGAGTTCCCTCTATTGGCTTTACGAACAACTTGAAGAAGAGTAGTCATTTTAGTCGTCCTGTTTTGCTCATCTTCAAGCTGTTCGTGTTGCCAATAGAGGGAACACTCAATATTGAGTTCGTGAGTGTAAACCCACAATTAAAAGTCCTATTTATCGGTACGTTCTTTTTTCTGATCGTGCTTAGTTTAGTTTACTCGTCGGGGAGTGGCTATCATTGTTTGGCACCCAGTAATGCTTCGTAACTAGATTCGAAGAAAAACAGTTTCAGTTGCATGCAGTGCAAAAAGAATTGCACCAAACTGAACATCGCTTGAAAATTGCCAACGAACTGGACGAAAGTAAGTCAGCAATTGCAACTCTCGGTCACACCGTCGAAACTCTGACTAGCGAAGCCAGGTGTGTCTTTTTTGCTTTGGTCTTTGCTATTTGCAAAGAATGCGGCTTTTAAGAGACCTTCGACAGCAACGCAATAATGAAGAGACGCTGGATCACCGACTGCTGCAGCAAATCGTTGACACTTGGAGAGCCATAAAACAGCTGAGACAGACTCAAGGCTACAACAGCACTTCGTTTGAACTCCTGCTTAGGAAGTACTGCAATTGTCTACCTACAAATAATCAAATTCGCTTTGATTGGTTAGACAAACTGTGGATGAATCTGAAGAGAGAAAAGCTTGGGACGACGACCTCAAGGAAGAGTTGAGACAGCGGGAACGAGAATTTCAAATGTGGGCCAGGACACAGCACGCTATAGCCACACATTCACACGTGAGTGAACTGTACTGTAATGGTTATAGACATGTACATACCGTACATACTGCATATGTGTTCGCCTATAAGTATATATAATTTTTACCACGATTTTTTTATCGATTTTCTTTTCAGGCCTCTGAACAAGAATGGAAAGACACAAAGCGGAAAATATCTGCTTTTGATAGAGACTCAGCTTGGCGAGAAATCACAGAAGCTGCTGTCAATTCACGCCGAAATCCCGGAGAGCCTGTGTTCGTTCCAGTTCTCAACAGTACTGCAACCATCACTCCCACCGAACAATGTCCTCAGTACCGACACTTTTTTGCTCGTTTTTTAACTGGAACAACAATTGTTTTCAGAGCTGAGAAAGACCGTCGATCTGAGCTGACAAAGCAGAAAGTTCAAGTGAAGATATTCTTCAATGACCTCGAAGTTTGCAAGACGAACGCAAAAGCGCTCAACTCTGAGGATTTCTACATTTCGCTCGCCCAGATTTACAGTCTTCACGTGTTTGAAATGCCTCAGTCTATTCAGTTAAAAGTAAGGACCGTTTTTACTTGATGTACCGTAAGCAACAGAGCACATACGTAATATCAAGAATGCATAAAAGAGTAGCAAGAATGTGCCGCTCAGCGGCCGGCCGAGTGTCGATGCGCTGTACCAAAATTACTGGAGGGGTCGCGAAATTCGCGACCCCTCCAGTAATTTCAGGACAGGTTGCGAATTTCGCGACCCCTCCAGTAATTGCGCATGCGCTTTATTGCAGCGCAACCCGATTTCTGAGCAGGAATGACGTCAACAAAATGTTTAGTGATTTTCTACAACGGCAATTCATTGCATAGTTGGCGTAAGATCTTTAATCATCACAATAACTAAAATAAGTGTCCAATTGCGAGGCAAGATTGCAAGATATCTGTGAAATGCATCAGGCTTTTTGCATTTGTGAATTTTTCCATTTTGAACGTAGCACATGAGCTTGGCCATGCACACATGCCACCTGCTTGCATATTCCAGCTTTTTTACCTTTCTTTCCCTTTATCATGTTGCCGTAGACTTGAGAAATCAACGGCGGCAGCTATATTCCCAAAGACAGATTGAATAACCCGCTAAAAAATCAGGTTGCGCTGCAATAAAGCGCATGCGCAATTACTGGAGGGGTCGCGAAATTCGCAACCTGTCCTGAAATTACTGGAGGGGTCGCGAATTTCGCGACCCCTCCAGTAATTTTGGTACAGCGCATCGACACTCGGCCGGCCGCTGAGTGGCACATTCTTGCTACTCTTTTATGCATTCTTGGTAATATGTACTTGGCGGGCATGTTGCGTAAATTCAGATATTTCAACAGTCCGGTCGATCAAATTGGGAAGAGCTAGCCAACATTGGACTGCCTGTTCCGCAGGTTTTGCAACATTACATTATTCCTATTTGTATGTATGTGTTTACAAGCGTGCTGTAGATATTCCAAGTAACTACAGAAGGGGTGTCAAACTTAGAAGACATCGAGTTCAGCAGTCCTATAACCATTTCCTATCCTCATGCGGCGGTTGGCAGTGGTAGGAGACTAAAGCAGCATACAGTCTGCCATACATGGAACAAGGGGGTCTGCCCCCCACCCGACTTAGGCCAGACCCCCGATGGGACCCCCCTCGAGACGATTTTTCAGCCCCCTCCCGATTTTCCTGGCAAGTAATTTTTTGAGCAAATATTTTACGATTTCAGGCACAAAAATTGCGATTTTTGAGCGGTTTTAGTGCCCAATCCCCTCCCTAGAATTTGAGCTCAGACCCCCCGGCCGGCGCCAGACCCCCAACCCCCTACCCCTTCGGTGGATGACCTGTTACATGTATGCGGTCTGCATTTGTAGTCAAAAGACTGTTTGAAGGCAACCCAGTGTCTTTTGGTCTCAGCGACTGGCCGGACCTTATCCCGCGTACCTCAGGAGTGATGCAATGCAGTGTGATGTGGGGCAGAACTAAGGACGGAAGGCCGCTTGTGCCCCCTGGATTACAACCTGCATCTCAGCAGATCGATGAGTACGTGTGCAGGTAAGGTTTCATATGGACTGGACTGCTCACCAACTGTTATAGGAAATTGCGTCAAATTGGCCCCAGAAATCCGGCAGCAATTCAAGAGATCCAGGAGCTTCTAAAAGCTTCCAAGTTTGACCCCAATGACCCTGCTAACAGTCATCTGTCGACCATCCTTAAAGTACGTACAGTATTTTTAAAGTGGATCTGGGTGGGGCCTTTAGCCCAAACAGACTCTGTACTTAGTTATATAACAGTCAGAAACTTAACGCCGTTTATGGTACCGGTACCTAGTACGTTCGGAGCCTGTGGTGGTTGGTACCATATATGGTGCCACTAGCCTAGGTACCGGTACCATATATGGTGACGGTACCATAAACGGCGTTAAGTGCCAGATTGTATAAGTTGATAAAACTCAGGACATTGAAAAATACACGGTGTCCGGCAAGACACAACCAGTGTTAGATTGTTTCCGGCTGGAGCCGGAAGAGTGCTCTCTGATTTCTGAGGAAGAGTTTTACGCCGATCCCAGATTCAAATTACTCGAACTGCGTCGAGAGAATGTGCCTGAATTTCGGGCACTGAGAATGGTGCCTCCCTACGCCACTGAAATCGATACTCAAGTTTTCAAGGTATTTCTGCAAAATGCAGTACTTTCTACGAAAACTGTAATTTCTTCAGCGCTATGAGAAACGTCTAGAAAAGGAGAAAGAAACTGCCAAAGTGACCGGTATGGAAAGTCTGCGCGCGGCCGGCCTGCGCTATGCCAAAATGGTAATACAAAAGTATAGTACTGTACGTAATGCAAATTCTGTATATTTGCAGATACGCGCTCAACTAATGGAGCGGTTTTACAAGTCGACGATGGGCAAGAATTTCGAGGATGTCGTGAAGGAAGTTGAAATGCCGCAGCTTGGGTTAGATTTGTAGTCTTCTTTTGAATTCAACCGCTGCCATTTTCAGTGACATTGGCGCGTTGTGTGGTGGTGAGGAGGTGGCGCGCAAATTGAAGCCAGTGCGCAAAGACGCAAAGACACGAACAACTGGAACTCGGCTGGTGGCTGGTCAAGTGAAAATTCTACTCAACATACAAACCGGGTCCAATATGCCGATTCGTTCTGAGACCAAGGACGCCGATCTACAGGTACTGTGCCTTTGCTTCTTATTGACCTGTTGGCATGCTTCGCTCCTAACTGTACTATACGCTTGCAATGACCTAGCAAACTTTAGCTAACTGTATCAACTTTTGTAAGTGGCTTGCTGTGCTTTTGCACTTGTTTTGCTCATAAATGCACTTTAGATCTAGGTTTGTTTGTCTGGCATACTTGTAAATTCTATCTGCAGATCTTTCCTCTTAGTCACCGACTTTAAAATTTAGGTGCCAGAAGTGGAACCCTATGTGCAAGTGAGCTTCCAAGGAAAGTCAACGCAAACTTCTGTCGTTCCTGGAAAACATCCCACTTGGCAGCAGATTCTCCTGCTAGACTTCGTGTTTGTTATTCTTGCACAGTCGAGACAAAAGTTTGATTCGATGCTATTTTAGGGCTCCAAACAATGATTACTCGGCGGACAACCTGAAAACAGTTACGGATACCATTTATATGAACTTGTTTGATCAGATCATCACTAAACTGCCTAAGGTTGGTTTGGTTGTCCTCCTGTCAGAAGAACCATGATGGATTGGCTATTCTTCCCTATACGTATTTTAGGACGATCGTGAGGGATCCAATACAGTACACGAACAATTGGAGAAACGCTGGTTGGGCTCGATCAACTTGCCTTTCTCCACTCTCTATTGGAATGCAAAGGTATACAGTAATACCTCTGTCTGTGTTGTTTACAAAATGTACTGTAGATCGACGGTTCACTTCGTGTGAAAATGCCGGCTATATTTTCTGGCTACAGCATGGCTGAAACAGCCGACGGAAAGTCAAAAGCGCATCCCTACATAAAAATCCTGATGGCACTTGAGCCTCCTTTGCCACTGCCTGAAACCGTTCGTGGAAAAGTACAGACAAATGTTGACCGTAAAAACTGTAGTTGTGAAAAGAACAAAAGTTTTAGTTTGAGAGCATAGAAACGCCGCAGCTGGTCACCTACGCAGAGCATTGGGCGTCAGATTTGTCGCATCGATTCCCCAAACGACGCTACTTGCCTTTAGTGTTGGACACGAATGGCAGAAGTGTCTTATTGTGTCGTTTTCTGCGGCCAATTGCCCCTCCTCCTGAAGTTCTCGAAAAGAAAGCTGACCTCAGAAAAGCAGCTGTGAATATTTTTACTATTACCCATTGTAGGCTGACCAATTGTATTTAGGATTTGGCGTGCCGGATAGTGGCGCTTATTCCATTCGTCTCCGATACTGTACTGTTTCCGGGAATGTGTGACATTTGGACGACTTGTGACGTTAGTGACTCTTTGAGCTGTGAAGTTCATTTGTAAACTTTGCTGCAGGAATTTCTACGGATGTTGTGCGGCGACGAAGAAGAACACGCAGTTTTGCTGTGGTGCTGGTTGGCTGGAATGGAGATCACGTGCTCGTTGCTGATTGGCTGTGGTTTGCCAGAGGGTCCTCGCTCCGCCTACGTCATGGCGCGCTTCCCAGACGGAACGCGACTGCTCTACAATGCTTCGGACGGTCAGGCCTATCTATTGGACGATGCCTTTTGCCCGCTCACTTCTGTTGGATGTTTGGTCACTGAGGACAATGTACTAAAGTGACATTTCTTCTAGCGCGCTCATTAATTGCTGCTTGCGTTTAGATTTATGGCAACACGCAACTGAATGAACATCCGTCAGCCATAAGCTACGACCTGTCGCGTCCAATCGATTGGAAGCCTTTGTTCTCGAAAAGTTTTCCCTCACCTAATTTAGATGCTGTACAGGTGATTATGATTTTGATGCCTCACTGTTTATGAATTACCGGCTTATAAGCTAAAATAGAAATAGCTTTTCGGCGTTGAATTGTAGCTGGCAATAGAGGTGTGACGTGCTATTGTTCTAGCCTCTAAGTATCGAGTACACTGCCACAGATCAGCCCAGTGTGACAGAACTTCGCGGCACGATGGAGCGTGAGATAAAGCAACGGTTCGATCAGTGGAGACCGCACGCCATCCCTCAGTGGAACTACCAGGCAGCCACTTCTCTTAGAAGTCTACTTCCTCTGTCTGTCTTCACTCAACAAACCTATTCTCACTTCTATGTACCTTGTTTAGACTAGAGGAGGGCACCCTGACGCTTCAAGAGCACGAAGAAAAACTGCGAACTATCACCGATTCTTATAAAGTGAGAAGCTGAACGGAAAGAAAGTTGGATCTGTGTTGGGTTCTAGATGTGCGGTTTCCCGATCAACATGGGCTACGAATCGCTGGAGAAGATAGTGGAAGCAGTAAAGGCCACCAACGTGCACGTGAATTACAACTCGGGAGTGGAGTTCGCAGTGGCCGTGCATATCCAGCCCTACTGCAACAACATTCTTTCTATTTGGGTCTACATCGTCTCCCTGATCCGACTCAGATAACAGCAGTGCACTGTTTATACGCTTCAGAAATGGTTTATAGTAGAAGCCCGTCTGTAAGTAAGGTTTCTGTTTGAAATTCGCGGACTGTTGAGCTCAGAAACGCAAACGCACGATTCGGCGGCGGCCAAACGACCGCTCCTCGCCGCGGTGTAGCGGTAATAGCTGCTGTTGGCGGTGGTGGCTCGCTCGCTGCTCTCGCTTAGACCGCGACAGATTCTGCTGGGCCGGAGACTCTGGCCAGCGTAGATGAACGGGTTGACCACAGAGTTGATGAGAATCAGTCCGTGCAGCACATAGAAGGTGTCTTCGTAGTGTCGGTACGACTGACTGTCGATGATGGACCACCAGGTGAGGGAGTTGTAGGGCAGCCAGCACAGAATATAGACCGCCATTAGAATCAGTGTCACTCTGATCGTCCTCATGCGAATTCGCTGCAGCCGCTGGTTTCCGCCGATTCGTCGCAGCACCAACTTTGACTGTTCGTGTCCGTTTGTCGAACTTTCTATTTCCGTGTCGGCTGTTGTGTAGCGCATTGAGCGGGGGGAACTCTGGTACATTTTGTAGAGAATGATAGTGTAGGAAAAGAGCAGGATTAGCAGCGGAACCCAGAAGAGCGTGAGCAAATGGTAGATTTGATAGGCGGTGTAGGTGAAGAGTAGAGGGTGAGCGGTGCTGTTCTCTATAGAGGCCACGATCCACTTGCTCAGGCACTGGGTGAAGGTGTGCTCGCTGTCTATGTAGACTGTCAGAACTTGCCAGACAAGCAGCTGAGGAGACGCTGTCAGTGCCGCTATTAGCCAGGCCACTCCTACCATGGGCGGCACGAACCGCATGCTGAAGTTTGCTGCCTGAAACTTTTATGCATACCAGTCATTCATTTCTAAACCGACCCATCCATTGACCGAATTACCAACTGATTGACCCACTCTAACTAACTGACCAATCACTTGACCGAATGATCTACTGATTTGTCTACTGACCGACCAATTAATTGACCAATTGACCAACTGATTGACCTACTACTGACCAATCAATTGTCCTAGTGACCAACTGGTTGTCCTACTACTGACCAATCAATTATTACCAATTGACCAACTAATTGACCTACTAACTCACCAATCAATTGGCTGAATGAACGAACAATGAAGTGACCGAAACAACTTTCGATCATTCAGAATGAAACCATGCTGTTTTCTTGACTTACATATTTCAGCCAATTAAATATGAACTATGTAGTTGGTAATGTTCACAACTGAACTGACCTGCAAAGGTTTGACGAGCGAGTAGAGTCTGTCCACAGCAATGCAGACCATAACATTACTGGAGATTGCGAAGCTGAATTGTTCCAAAAATCGCATCATAACACACAAACTGTCTCCTCCATGCCATTCATAGGTGTGTATCCAGAAGAACCGACCCAGGCAATAAAAAAGCAGCACAAACAAGTCGGAAATGTTCAAGTTCAAGTGCAACAACAACATCCGATTCTCCGTACGTCGGAAGCGTTTCAGCAACTTCCGGAACGCCAGCAGATTGACGGGCAAGCCGAGCACAAAGCAAACGGCATTGATTACCATCTGCACATAGTCTGAGGTCAATTTGTGCAGATCGGTGGTCGGCATATCTATTGGATGGAGCGTTTCTGAGCCGCCAACGCTCAAATTAAGCCTTGTGGAGTAGTTAAATAAGCTGTTCATCGGAAAATTTGGTTTTTAGAAGTCCGTACTGATTGAATTGCCAGCGTAGTAGCAAATTATCGGCAGCATATAGGGTTGGTCGGTCAGTCGGTTCCGTGAGTTCTGTGAATTAAGTCGGCTTATAGCTGCATGAAGAGATGGGTGAGAAGAGGGATGACAGCTAGCCCCCAGCGACTTCGCATCTGATTAAGAAAAATAAAGAAATATAATTACTTCTCCTCTCCTCGCACACGCACACTCCAGGAATGAATAATACGGAGCAAGAATGCTCCTCTCTACAGCCGGCCGCCATCTATGTATACATCGCCCTATTGCGGCAGTATTTCAGGAGGGCTCCCGAAATTTATTACCCCTTCCGAGAAATGGCCGCATTGCATTTTATTACAGCTAATCTCTGCTGTACGTAGTCCGACGTTTATTTTGAATGAAAAAGGCCATTATTAATTGATTGAGCTCTTAACCATACACAGAATTCTGCAACTCCTAGAAAATGATAGCTCTGAGTAATATAAAATTTCTCTTCTTTGTTTTTTTATGAATTACATACTTGTAAGAATCGCTTCACTTGTAAGACAAACTATTATAGAAATCGAGTGACGCTTTTCAACAGAGAGCATTTTCCATCTTACAGAAGGCCGAAAACTCCTACGTACAGCAGAAATCATTTGCCGTAGCAATAGGCTCGTTCGGCCGTTTCGGGACGGGTAACGAATTTCGGTACTCCTCCCGAAATGTTTGCGTAGACCGACCCGGCCGGCCGCAGAACGGAGTATGGAGTTTTTTGCTCCTTTATTATTTATTATTCTTGTATGTAGTACTTGCAGTGCAGTAGGTACGTACTTACCAGCAATGGAATAAGGTTTAAATTATGCTAACGCACAACAACAAAGATCACACCACACCCAATGAGAAAACGATATTCAGAGCAATTTGAGCACTCCTGGCCCCTAGGCAGACCATAGGGAGAGTTATTCTAATTACAGCGACTCAACTTAATTTCAAAAAGAATTTATGATAGACAGTGATGCCTTTTTTGCATGTTTATTGTCTCGTGTTTGTATGCAAAACTATATAATTGCAGGAGAATGAGCGTCAACTAATTTGACGCTCCAACAGAAGAATGAGCGATAAGAATGAGCGCTCCAGAATGCAAAAGTGTCAACAGAATCCTGCGTAATAACAGGAATTAAACTCAATCCGTGGAAATTGCCCGCGCACCTGCACTCCGGACTAATAAAAATAATTGCATTGCTTTTTCTCTGTTTACTGCGAGCCAACTCTGAAATCAGTAGCTGATAAATTGAAATGAAATCACATGAATCTACATAGTAGATCTAGCCGAGCTTAACTGCACTGTAGCGACTGTTGCCTCTAACAGTGGTGGCCTCTGAGCCGAGTGGTCGTTTGACACAGGAGCGCCACAGACGCCAGGGTCGTAAACTCTGTCTAGCGTAGATGAACGGGTTGACCACCGAATTGATGAGAATCAGTCCGTGCAGCACGTAGAAAGTGTCTTCGTATCTGCGATACGATTCCCTGCCGATTATCGACCACCAGGCCAGCGAGTTGTAAGGCAGCCAGCACAAAATATACACTGCCATCAGAATCAACGTAACTCGGATCATTTTCATTCTGTTCCGCTGCACTCGTTCGTTGCCTCCGATCCGGCGCAGAACCAATCTGGGCTGCGGCTGCTGTTGTGGAGTGTTACTAGAACTGTGTTCAAAGCCGTTTTTGTGCAGTTCAGTCTCCACTGTAGAGTTGCGTTTGGTGAATCGCATAGAGGTAGACGAGCTCGGCGCAGAGCTTTCGTAGATTTTGTGCAGTATCAGCGTGTAGGAGCAGAACAGAATGATGACTGGGATCCAGAACAGCGTAAGCAAGTGGTAAATCTCGTAGATCACATAGGCCACCGACTGTTCGTGCGTGTCAGCAGTGCTGTTCTGCTCCAACGAAGAGACCACCCAAGTGCTGAGACACTGCGTGAACGAGTGACCGCTGGTCACGTCGAACACAGTCAGCACTTGCCAGACGAACAGTTGTGGAGAGGAGGTCACGGCGGCCAGTGCCCATGCAACCGTAAGCATGACCGGCACGAAACGCATGCTGAAGATCGGAGCCTAAAAGGAAGTTGTCACGGTATCTGCTCTTAAGAGTCTCCTTGTAAGTTCGTTAAGAGCTTTCCGCTTCGCTGCAGCTAATTGCTTCGTGCGAAAAGGACTCGATATTAATAAGAAATGAACTGGAAATTTTCATGATACGGAGACCTTTAGATTGGATGCTGACCAGGTATAAAGATTTAGATAGTGAGAGTAGGAAAGTAGTATTAGCGTAAAGTGTCGACAGCCAATATATAAATAAATACACAATAGTATAAATACACACACCAATACAGCATGTGAAGAAATAAACGACAATTATTGAAACGGTACCGTATGGTGTTAACAACTTCTAGGGGTACTATCTTCTGTTAAATGCCAAATAACGACAAATCAACTGCAGTAGAGATTTGTCGTTGTAAGTTTTTCTCCTTTCGGATAAACAAAAGAGCGGACAAACCTGAAGAGGCTTGATCAAGGAGTAAAGCCGGTCAAGCGCAATGCAAACCATAACATTGCTGGAGATTGCAAAGCTGAACTGTTCCATAAACCTCATGATCACACACAAACTGTGTCCTCCGTGCCACTCGTAAGTCTGAATCCAAACAAACCGGCCGACGCAGTAGAAAATGAGCACGAAAATGTCGGAAATGTTCAGGTTCAGGTGCAACAGCAACATGCGGTTCTCGGTGCGACGGAAACGCTTGAGCAGCTTCCGAAATGCCAGCAGATTGACGGGCAGACCGAGCAGAAAGCAGATGGCGTTGATTATCATCTGCACGTAGTCGGAGGTCAGTTTGTGCAGGTCGGCCGCGTCGCTCAGGTCCATGACTGACTGGCAGTGGGCGCCGAACCCAGTGGAGCAGTTAGAGAGGTGGGACATGGCTGACTGAGCGCGAATGAGTGGATTTCCAAATTAGTAGGAGCCTGTGAATGTGAGCGCAAACTCGCTTAAGCCATTCGACACTCCATCGCTCTGCGGTAATGACCGACTACTGACTGACGGCTCGGGCGGGCTGTGTGTGCAGGCAGAGGCTAAACCAAATCGACTAAGGCTTTGAGAGTTGTTCCTTCAACAAAATTCTTAGTCGGTCGATTAGGACAGCCGTGGGGAAATTAGAGTTCATCCGGGGACGGCAAATTAACGTAAAAAGTCTACCTAGACTTCGGCTCAGCTCAGCAATTAGCAAGTGCCAGAGGTGCAATTTTTGGCACCGTGGCTGTCACTAACTGCGCATTTTCATTCACATTTTCACGCATCTGTTGCCTCGGACAATTGCGTACCGTCGTTCATAGATGGGCAAAGCAATAAAGCTTATGAGAAAAGCACTGAATAGCCTGCTGGAACGCGCTCAATCACTTTGCAAACGCCTACTGCATATAATACCGTAATTGAATCTGCTCTGGCAAGCAAAGCGCAAAATTACAAACTTGCTGGCGGCACGTGCCTGAAAGCTATAAAAGGCAATGGGGGAGGTTGATTTAGGCACTCAAATGGTTTCCACGGACAGGAACAACAAAAATATTTGCCAGCTCTGATAACGCAACCCATGAATCACGACTGGATCAAATACATTTCCCTATATAACTTAAGCATTTAACATGCATTTGCGAGAAAGTCAACTTAGAAACGTTAAGCTAAGCAAATTGTTTTTCGCGGATCCGACTGTTATCCAAATAAGTTAAAATCGATGGCAATCGAACATCAACGGTGCATGTTCGAACATCAGCGAGCCCCTAGAACCGGAGCTACATTACATACACCCCCTCAAAGTTTGGTCGACTGCCACTTTTTGGTCAATTTTTTATCTCTGACAGTCTCCACTCAAACGATCACCGTTCGCTCAGTTCTCTAGATAACGAATTGGCCTACACATGGTTCGATAACACTAATGGTGGCCTTTCTGGCGCTTTATTCCACACTTCCAGAATATTAACCGTTTCGGAGAATTTCCGAAAAATACCGCCCCATTATTTCAGAAAAATCCTTATAACTTCTGCCAGTTATGCCCACTGAATTACATTTTTTAAACGAAGATGTAACACTAAAGGTCAAACAAAATTAACATATTTCGGCTGCCAGTTGAGGCTCACGGGGTGGGTGTTTTGTGATTTGATTGCTGTCGAAAAATTTTTTGCTCAGAATCAAAAACAAACTAATTATTCAGTTGCAGTTTCACTCGCTGTTTACGAATATGAACTCGGTTTGGCTAAATTCCTTCTGCACCGGTAGAAACAAACATTTTTCCGTTAAGCTCACCTGAATCGAATGCAAAAAATTTGAAAGGATGCTGTTATGAATGCTTGGCCGTTTGCAATGTAAATTGGTCTAGAGTTTCTTTCGTAGAAACTGCAGTGGCAGACAAATTTGTAGGAAAAAATGTCAGCTTGTTCGTTCGCAGCAGTTGTGCAAAGTTTTCTGTTCAGGTGAGCTGAACTGAAAAATTGTTTGTTTCTACCGGTGCTGGTTCGAGACATTAATTTGAGTACAAGCCTTGACCGGCTGCATTTTTAAATTGGCACTGCTCATTAGCAACCGCACGAAACAGCTTTCTTATGTAGTTTTTGCTGATTCCGATAATAACCGTATTTTTGCTCTGCGATGCTCAGTTCAGAAGATATTGGCATTTTAATGATTTGCGAAGAAAATATCTAAACTTTGTGTACCATAGCAGATTGAAAGGTGACTCAATTCAAACATACACGTGTATAGGATACATGGCAATACAAATTGCTTCATATAATGTAGTTTTTCACGCTCATTCTCACAATTACAGCCGTTTTTCAATCTGAGTGCTTTGGAGCGAGTTATTGTCTGCTGGTGTCCTGTCGTTCACATCGTACGTAAATGCATCAAGTGATTTCAATTAGTTTTGTAGTTTCTAGTTCAAGTAGTAGGTGTAGTTTTCTTTGCTGATTCAGAATATGACTTTATTTTTGCGCCACATCCACTTAATCGTGAGTCATGACCTTCTAAAGTTTAATCCATGGTGTCTGCTGACCTTGAGACAAACAATCATTGTTCCCGTAGTTCTAAAGGGAATCATGTATCAAACCGTGTCTATCCGTCCTATTTTGACAAGCAGAGTTAAAAAATCACCTTAGTATTACCAAGAATACATTCTTGGTATTACTCTAGGATACCCAATTTTGTGATACAACCCGCCACAGTTACCACAAGAATACAACTGAATCTTGAAATCCAGGGCCTAAAGAAGAGAGGTAAGCTCATTTTTTAAATCAGCGGTCAAAATAGCTACGGTGGACTAATTATTGATACATGATTCCCTTTAGAACTGCAGGAATGATGATTGTCTATCTCAAGGTTATGCCTCCAGAAACCATGGATGTTGAATATATTTTAGAAGGTCATACAGTAACTCACGATCAAGTGGGTGTAGCGCAAAAATAAAGTAATATTCTGCATCAGCAAAGAAAATTACACCTACGTAATTGAAATCATTTGATGCATGTCTTTCTTAAGTCAGTTACGATGTGAATGACAGGACGCCCAGCAGACAATAACTCGCTCCAGAGCGCTCAGATTGAAAACCGGCTTTAATTTTCAGAATGAGCGTGAAAAACTGGATTAGGTGAAGCAAATTGCATGGCTCTGTGTCCTATATATGTTTGAATTGAGTCACCTTTCAATCTGCTATGGTACACAAAGTTCAGCCATTTTCTTCGCAAATCATTAAAATGCCAATATCTTCTGAACTGAGAATGGCAGAGCAAAAAACGATTATTATCGGAATCAGCAGCGAAAAACTACATAAAGAAAAACTGCTTTGAGGCCTGTTTTGTGCATTTCCTAATGAGCAGTGCCAATTTAAAAATGCAGCCGGTTAGGCTTGTATGCAAATTACTATCTCGAACCAGAAGGAATTCAGCCAAACCGAGGTTACATCAGGGCTGTTGGGTCGGTTTATTTCCTTAGTTTAATTCGTTTTTTTTTCTGAAAAAAAACCAGTTTTTTTCCTAGGGGCTCGGAAAAAACTAAAATGCAGAAAAAACTCAAGCAAATTTTTAAAGGAAATAGGCACAATAACTGGTTAAATTCGCTTCGAACGCTTTGAATTTACGCTAATAGAAGCCTTACAAGTATTTTCCTGGCATAACTTAGCTGTTTTTGTCAAAAAATACCTGTACCATTTTCAGGCAACCTTTATTATTGTATTTTTGCTGTTTTAAAATCGAATTACTACTCTAAAAGATGAAATTAGTGCATTTCGTAATAAAACTCACGCTATTTCGTTGAATTCTGCAATAAAAAGCGATTGTTAAAAATTTTTCTGTCATCTCGGAAAATAACTTTTGGAAAAAAACCGGAAAAAAACGGAAAAGAACCGGCTTGAGTTTTTTCCGGAAAACAAACAGCCCTGGGTCACATTCGTAATCCAGTCAGGCACTTAACGCCGTTTATGGTACTACTGACACCATACAATGTGCGAGAAAAGTCGATTTTTTTGTCAGGCCTCTTGCTTCTAACTTAAGTTCAATATGCAAATTTCGAGAACAGTGTAGTCTCTAACAACATTAGTCTCAAGCTGTTCATTTCTATTCTATAAGTGGAAAGAGAAGTTTTCATCTCTGTAAAGTACAAATTAAATTTACAGTATAAACTGCCTCAGGAGATTTTTTATTTTAGATTATTTTATTTTTAATTATATAAAAAATTAACAAAAACGTGGCGACTATCCAAAACACAGAAATCCAGTCTGTTTTGGGATGTTCATTGTGTCACCTTAGTTTAAACGATTCTGCAAAAAACTCCAGATAGTCATACAGCAATGAGGTGCTTGTAAAAATTCGCAAATTCGCTAAACAAACTCTTTAATTTTTGCTCAACTCGAAACCAGAAATCGGTCAATCTAAAACGGCTCTTTTTGAAATTTGTACCTTTTTGGAGTTTGTTATGGATTTCTCCGCTCCAAATCGATAAAACAACTATTTGAATCGTTTCACGTTCTTCAGAACATACGTAGGTATACAGCAGGCAAAGCCAGCGACACATTTATGCAAACTATGCGACGAAAAATATGCAAACTAAAAATATGCAAAATTTTGATATCAGGGTCAATTTGCATATGACTATTGCATGTTGGAATTTTGCATGCATATGATATTTCATATGCATATATGCATGCCAAAAACCATGCATATATGCATTGTTTGATATTGCATATTGCATATATGCGTCCAACGGTACAACTAACAACTGTTCTCGTGACCAAGGGTTTCTCTACGCAATAGCCGGCAACCGGTAGAGCTTATCTGGGTTCTTCGGTATCGTAGTTATCGGTGTTCTTCAGTCTCACTCGTTTGCGTTGCGTGGACGGCGGACAATAGTTCCGGGGTGCTGCTTAGAGATGGGAACGGAAATTAATTTACGTGCCCATCAATAAGGGCACTGACTACAGTAGCAGTGAAGACACTGGCAATAGTACAGTGCTGGGCACTGACTACAGTAGCAGTGAAGACACTGGCAATAGTACAGTGCTGGGCACTGACTACAGTAGCAGTGAAGACACTGGCAATAGTACAGTGCATTAGAGATGGGAACGGAAATTAATTTACGTGCCCATCAATAAGGGCACTGACTACAGTAGCAGTGAAGATACTGGCAATAGTACAGTGCATTAGAGATGGGAACGGAAATTAATTTACGTGCCCATCAATAAGGGCACTGACTACAGTAGCAGTGAAGATACTGGCAATAGTACAGTGCATTAGAGATGGGAACGGAAATTAATTTACGTGCCCATCAATAAGGGCACTGACTACAGTAGCAGTGAAGACACTGGCAATAGTACAGTGCTGGGCACTGACTACAGTAGCAGTGAAGACACTGGCAATAGTACAGTGCTGGGCACTGACTACAGTAGCAGTGAAGACACTGGCAATAGTACAGTGCATTAGAGATGGGAACGGAAATTAATTTACGTGCCCATCAATAAGGGCACTGACTACAGTAGCAGTGAAGATACTGGCAATAGTACAGTCAGGGTTGTATATTTTTCCGAAAAAAACCTCGGCCTGTTTTTTTCCAGTTTTTTTCCGGTTTTTTTCCGGTTTTTTTCCTAAATCGCGGAAAAAAACTCCAGCCCAGGTTCTGAGTATCCTAGGCTGGTTTTATGATTCCTAACGCTTTCTAGCGCCTTCCTCAGTCTTGTTAGACCAGAAATACACGTGTTACATTGATATAAATCACGAAACAGGAATGAAACAGTGCCTGACAGGTTCCATAAATAACGCTATATGCAAATTTTCTTACAGCAGTTTGCATTTTTGTTTTTTCATGCCAAATTTGGTCTTTTTTGTTGTTTTTCTAACAGTTTTGAGTCAGTATGGCCTATTATACATAGCAAAAGTCCATTTTTTAAACGAAAAATGACGTAAATTAGCTATTTTTAGCTTGAGTTTTTTTCCGCGATTTATGTTTTTTTCCGACCCTTAGGAAAAAAACCGGTTTTTTTCCGGAAAAAAACAGTTTTTTTCCGGTGTTTTTTTCCCACCTCACATCCCTGAGTACAGTGCATTAGAGATGGGAACGGAAATTAATTTACGTGCCCATCAATAAGGGCACTGACTACAGTAGCAGTGAAGATACTGGCAATAGTACAGTGCATTAGAGATGGGAACGGAAATTAATTTACGTGCCCATCAATAAGGGCACTGACTACAGTAGCAGTGAAGATACTGGCAATAGTACAGTGCATTAGAGATGGGAACGGAAATTAATTTACGTGCCCATCAATAAGGGCACTGACTACAGTAGCAGTGAAGATACTGGCAATAGTGCAGTGCATTAGAGATGGGAACGGAAATTAATTTACGTGCCCATCAATAAGGGCACTGACTACAGTAGCAGTGAAGACACTGGCAATAGTACAGTGCATTAGAGATGGGAACGGAAATTAATTTACGTGCCCATCAATAAGGGCACTGACTACAGTAGCAGTGAAGACACTGGCAATAGTACAGTGCATTAGAGATGGGAACGGAAATTAATTTACGTGCCCATCAATAGCTGCAATGGATCCACGGGTTCACCCTTTATCGGAGTGAATGGTGATCGTTTGAGTGAAGACTGTCAGAGATAAAAAAATTGGCCAAAAAGTTGCTGCCCACCCAGCTTTTTGAGGGTATGCACCGTGGGTGTTCGCTTGACATCTATTTTAACTTATTTGGATACCAGCCGGATCCGCGAAAAAAACTTGCTTGACGAGCTTCCTTTAGCTAAGTTGACTTTCTCGCAAAATGCATGTTAAATAAGTGATATAGGAAATTCGATAATCACTTTTCATTTCTTTTTACGCGAAAATGAAGCTACGTACTGAAAATGAACGGATTTCGTTGAGGTTTTTAGTTTTTATTTCGATGGGATGGAAGTCATGTATTCATGATCACAGTCAGAATGACTGAGGAACGGCTAAGGCGCGATTTGTTGATATTACCAGCAGTGGCGTATCCAGGATTTTGGAAAGGGGGTGGTGTAAAATTTTGAAAGTGCCTGGTTGGGCCGCTGCCCAACCAGGGGCCTGTTTCACCAATTTACAAATACAAAGCAGATTTTACAATCACAAATACAAATACAAATACAAACGGGCCGGACTCTGTTTCACCAAAAAATCTTTGTATTTGTATTTGTATTTGTATTTGTGAAAAAATTTCACAAATGATTTACAAAGGAGGAGGAAGAAAAATAACGCAAAAAGTAGCAGAATGGTGTATGACACCATAACTAATGCATTATGCAGCATAAAATGAAGATGAGGAGGTACAGGGGCATTGTGAATAGTTCAGAACACCTGAAACTACAGTACATAGTACTAACTACTTGTATTTGGGAGAAGAATATGCACTAGGCTTTTCAGTTGTCAATGTCAAGGTTTCACGGTTACTGAATGTCCGACACTATAAATGAAGTTTTCTGGTCAGTCAGTGTACAGCTGATAAGCTTACAGGTATATAGGTTAGGTAGGTATTAAGTAGGTAGCGATTTTACATTGTCGCCAATATGTCTGCCTTTGCTAGCAGAGCAACCAAGCTGATCATGCCATACAACTGCTTTGTTTTGCTTCTGTGTTGTTTGCAGTGCTTGAAAATCAATCACAGCTTTCCAGAGTGACTTTTCGACCGTTTCAATAGATGAAGTGAGAGCAAATAAAAACGTGATTTTTAGCCGGTAGGAGAACGTTTGCAGCGCAGAATTTATTTTAGAGTGTTTTTAGGCTCTTCTAATTCACCTAGTCACATTTGCACCATAAGACGCACCGAAACACTAAACATAGAATCAATTTACAAAGCCTCAGACCTTTGTGAAAAATTTTCACAAATTGGAAGGAATTGTAAATCACTTGTATTTTGGTGAAACAGGAACGTTTGTATTTCGTTTGTATTTGTGAAATTCTACTTGTATTTCGTTTGTATTTGTATTTGTGAATTGGCATGTTGGTGAAACAGAAATCCGTTTGTATTTGTATTTGTATTTGTATTTGTGATGATTTGTGATGATTTGTAAATTGGTGAAACAGGCCCCAGGGTAAGAAAATTTAGCAAAACTAGCCTTCAAAAACGCGTTTAAAACGCATTCCGAGCTTAAAATTAACAGAAATTAGAAGTTTTAGTAGTTTATAATGGCCTGGTTGGGCTTCTGCCCGACCAGGGCGAGAAAATTTTGAAAATTTGGCCTTCAAAAACGCAATTAGAAGGCATTCTGAGCACAAAATAGACAGTTTTAGTACAGAATTCATTAGTTTCTTATATTTTTGACAGACTTTTTCTTCCTACCTCCACCGCAAAGGGGGGGTGTACACACCCTACACCCCCCCTGGATACGCCACTGATTACCAGCAATTCTTGATGTTACGTAACCAAACAAACAATCATGCTTGAGGTTTGGTTCGTTCGTGCATAAATTTCGATTAAACACAACCAACTCCGACCATCAGACTAAAAGCCTGCCAAGTGTGCAATAATCCGACTAATAATTTCAATTCAGAATCTCGCGATTTTGTTTTTTTGCCATGTTCGACCACTGTGCTGGTACTATAAGGTGCCGGTACCATACATCTGCACCACATACAGAGTACGGTACCCCTACCTTCGCATTGCTACCTGTACCGGTGGTATAATATATGGTACCACTCCGTTCAGATTTCGTATCATAATGGTACCGGCACCCATGGCCATAGGTAGGGGTACCATGTATGGTACCACTAGCCTACATAGGTACCGGTACCAAATGTACGTACAGTGCCAGTACCATAAACGTAATTACTGATGTACTACTTAAAAAAGCGGGACACTATAAGAAATTCTACTAACTTTTAGTTGACAGAAATTAGTTGAGTAGACCAGCAAAGTCCAAGGCCAATCAGAGAAGGACAGGGATAATGGATAAATGTTTGAGTCTAGTAAATTATAGTAAATTCCTAGCAAATTTCTCGCTTCCTCAATCTGAAATAAACGTGCTGTTTATTTTCTTGACGGCGCTTTGACCAAAATTAACTTGCTAGGAATTTGCAATTTTCTGGCCGATTTCACCCAAAAATAATTTAACTTTCTGGGGAAACAGTAATTGGGGATCTTCAATAGTTTGATACTGGATTTTCTGATATTGTTTCATCTCTGCACTGTACTGGTATGTAGCTAACAAAAGAAATGACAAACTAACAAAAGCTAAATCGCACTACTAATCTGCTAACCGAATGCAGTCAACAGAACTTAATCGAGCCCAACAAACAGACGCAGCTTCAGCATTAATGAATGGAGACGGAGGTTCCTAACGAACGCACTTGTTCTAATCCGCCGATATGGCTTGCGGCATTTGACTACGTGTCACTGGATGTCTGCGTATAGGGTTTATTATCATTATTATTGCACACCATCTATGCTGCAATATTTGGTTTAATCCAAGCGTACACGCTCAAATATGGCAAAGTTTGTTGAGGCACCAAATCAATGACACCGTTCTCTAAGATTATGCTTTAGGTTAGGCTAACGAGGCACAAGGAAGTATTGGTCGTCTCCTCACATGACCTAAGAACCAAATGAGACGCGTGCTCTCTCTCCATTAGCCTAACTTAAAAACACATATTTGGCATTGATAATGACAAGTATGGCACAGTCATATGACGTTTTTCCGACTACAATCATTTCTCGCTTCTCAGGGCCGGACAAAGGCGACAGAGGCGGGGACTGATGGGCAGTAGCATGCAAATTTTTAGCAGCAAAATGCCTCAGTCCGCGTATCTGCCAAACACAACCGATGACAGGAGTAAGTGAGCGACTCCAAATCCGCACTGGGAAGCCGACAAACGTGAACATCGAAGCGCTTTACCCTGAACATACGTACACACCACTCCAGCCACCGCTGAATGCTCAGCAGCGGCAGAGCTTAAGTAAACGGTTAACCTGTATAGGAAATCTCTTTTGGTGAAGATGACGCCAAGAAAGGCAGCGAAAACAAGACAATTGCTTAGGAATAGAGCGGACAGACAGTTTCTTTTGTTGGTGCGTTTAGTCCAAGCCAAGATTTCTCGAAGGCAAGCATATATCTGAGAACGCTCAGTTCAAAGCTGTCTGACCGCTCGTTCTTATACATAGCACTTACATCAACGGGGCAATTTGGCAAACGCGAAGATAAAGCCACATTAGTTTAAAAGTTTTGAACCTCTTTGATTCGGTAAGGCAAGATTCATAGCTAACAAAATTATGCTGCTAATAACAAGAATATTTCTTTCTGGAGTGCTTACTAAATGCGGAATAATCGATAACAGCTACACACTTTGTACAAAAACAGAACGAAGAAAGAGCAACAGTCACTCGACTAACTAGAGAAAGAAAACAGGGTTTTCATAAATTAGCATAACACAGTACTTTCCACTCCTACGTACGTCTCTTTGGCCAGCCTGTGCGTGCTCCCTTCCTAATCAATCATTAACTCTCTTATACAAGCTGGTCCATTTACCTATCATCGGTTTCGTTTTGCTGTAACTCTTGTGTTCGTTAATCAATTGCGCTGCAACTTTAACAGAATTTTTATTCGTAAGTCTGTCCCTTCAACTACTGGTTACGCACTTCCATGTGTCCGCCGCCAAAGTGAACAAACAGAAGTACATAACTAGTGGTTGCAGTGACAGAGTTGGCCAAAACTTAGAGTAAAAATTCTCAGTGTGTTATGTTAAAATTACAGCGAAATTGATTGACGAACACAAAAGTTACAGCAAGTCGAACCCGACGATAGATAAATAGCCCACAATGTAGATAGATAAGAAAGAGTGATATTGATACAGCACTGCTGATATTCAATCTACATTGTACCTGTTGTATAATGAATGATTGATTATTAGTTGGCACGGACAAACTGATGGCTCAGGCATCAGTGGAGACTTCCTTAGCGGCACTTACAACAGTGTCCATGGGTTCGTCTTTGACAGGCGGACTGACTTGTTGGTGTTTGGCGGCGAGGGCTGCCAGGTCCAGTTTGGAGGGGTCGAACGAGCCGGCCGCCATGGCCGCCATTCCCACTGCTGCCCAGGGGTTTAGGAAGAAGTTGGGATTGTGGCCGGGCGCCATCGACCTCGCGAACTGAGTCAGCAGTGAGGGGGCGGCGAAGGGCAGCAGGGAAGGCGAGTACGGGTACATCGGTTGTTGCAGCAGCTCCTGTCCTCTCCCTCCGCCCCCGCTCGACGGAGAATTGTTAGGAGACAGGCCCGAGTCCGACTCCAGAGAGCCGTTGGTAGAACTGAAACGCAATACTTCAATGCACTCATGCAAGTAACAGGCATACATGGGCCGCGGGGGTGGGGTCCGGCGGGGTTTGCCCACCCCCAACTTGGACTCGATGCCCCCCGAACGACGCCACCCATACATGTAACAGCTCCGGGCCGACCTGGGGGGAGGGGGGTAGGGGGGGTTTCCTCAGGTGGGGGGTCGAGGGGGGGTTTCGCCCAGGTGGGGGGTCCCAAATTTCAAAAAGCTCCAAAACGCCTAGAAATGCGTTTTTAGCACGTTTTTCTCAGTAAGGACGCTAAAAATCGCTATTTTAAGCTGCCAAATAGCGTTTTAAAGCTAAAAACAAGCAAAAAATGACAAAAAGAGCTTCCAAAAACACCGATTTTTCTTAAATATCAGCAGTGGAAACGCCAAATTCGGTTTCCAAAGGCTTTTCAAGTGAATTTTAGGCTAAAAATTAGTGATTTCTGACCCAGTTTGTTAATACTGGAGCCACTACTAGTACTTGTATTTTTTGGTCAGGGGGAGGGGTCCCTTAACCTGTCTCGGGGGGGTGGGGGTGGGGGGTGAGGGGGGGTTTGGCCTTTCCAGCAGGGGGGTAACCCCCCCAAACCCCCCCCTAGTACATGTATGACGCCACCCACCCACCTGAAGCCGATTTTTGTTCCTGACCCCACCCACCAAAATCGCCGCGACCCCCCACCCCCAAATTTTTGGATTTTGACAACCCCCAACCCATTTTCCCGGCCCATGTATGGTAACAGGTGCGCAGCGGTTTCGCCTGCAAGGTGGGGTCCAGGGTGGTTCGCCCGTGGAGGGGACTGCAAACTTCAAAAAAGCTCCAAAACGCCTGGAAATCCGTTTTTAGCACGTTTTAATTATTGGTTAAAATCTCAATTTTAAGCAGCCAGATTGTGTTTAACAGCTAGAAAGAAGCATAAAATGACAAAATAGACTTCTAAACATACAGTACATGTAATAGGAGGAGTCTGGGCGTGTGCCTCCATCCGAATTAGGCCAGACCCCCGATCGCCCCCCCGAGACGATTTTTCTGGCAAGTAATTTTTTCCGCAAATTTTTACAATTTTTTAGAAGTTTGTACACTAAAATTGCTGAAAACTCCTGTAAACGAGCACATTTTAGCTGTATTAGAGCACAAATTAGCGATTTTGACGAATTTTAGCCCAAAATTGAGAGTTTATGGAAGTTTTGAACGGTTTTTAAAAGCCAGCCCTGGAGTTTGGACTCAAACCCCCTCGGCCGGCGTCAGCCACCCAACCCCTCCCCTATCGGCGGATGACCTGTTACATGAGTGATACGGTACAATCGCGTGTCTGTGTGTGAAAATTACATTTTCGTTTAATGGTAGATTTAGTACGTACGGTTAGTACTTATTGTATGTAAGGAAGCTAACTCGTCAGAAACTGCTGCTGTCTTAGATTTTTTGCAGACAGAGAGGCGTAATCGACACGTACGTAAATAAAAAAAACAACCCTCACACTCTTAAATATGCAGCCGCCAATACCCAACTATTTTGCGAGCATCTTTCAAATAGTAGTGACAAAATTGAACCCAAGAAATAGTAACTGATTTGTCACGTACATTGCTAACGTTAACTAAAAAATCGTATTTTCGTGCTAAAAATTGCTTATTTAAGACTAAACCACATTTACAGTACATGCAATTTAAGCAATTTTCGTGCGTGACATTGCAAAAAATTGGTCTAAAAGTTGATTTCTAGAAAAACCGGAGCAGAGGGTGGAAGAATCGCATGGGGGTTCCCACTCCCAGTCTGAGGGAGTCTGGCGATAGTTTTAGCGGGTAAACAACCAGACTTGTATACTTCTACAATGTATTTCTACCGAGAGTATGCATGTCTGTCTCTGTCCCTGTCCCCACCTACCCCGAGATGATTGGTCCATGCCTTCTGGGAAGCATTTTTGGGATAATTTTTACGATATTAGACACGAAAATGGGTAAAACTATCTCTATAACAGCAATTTTTAGCTCTATTTGAGGATAGATTAGCGTATTTTTAACCCGAGACTATGCTTTTAAGCCAATGTTTGTTTGTACTAAACTACCCTTCTCCCCTGCGTTTGGGCTCAGATCCAACACCTTACCCTTCGGCCAATGATCTTGTCACACGTATCACCGAACTGCATGTCTGGTGTTTCACCGCGATAATATATGGCCAACAACTACACTACACATCGCGACAAATACGTATGTCGAAAGTCTTCATTTGCGAAAAATTGGCGGCTGAGCTAGATTTAGCATTCCTCTGACCGACCTCCCTTCAGTTATCAAAATTCAGCTCTCCCCGAGTCAAGAAACTAGCGCAGGTCTGCGTCCAGAAGTTAATCCAAAAACAAAAAGCGACTCACCCATTATCCCGTTTAATCGGCGACTGATTGGGGTTGATGAGTGACCTCTGCAAGGCAGCCGCTCCGTCCCTGGCGCCGGACAGCAGTTTCCTGTGCAGATTCATATTGGAGCTGTGTCTGTCCCTGCTGCGCTTGGAGGGGAAGGCGGCGTTGCATCCGGGCACCACACATTTGTGCATCAGCTTCAAGTGCACGTTCTGATAATGAGTCTTGACACTGAAGTGGTTCTGGAACTGTTTGCCGCACTTGGTGCACTGTCTAGGGTTGCTCTCATTGATGGGAATCTCGATGGTGCCGTTGGGCGTCTTGCATTGCGTCATTGTGATCATGGAGCTGTCCGAGTCAGCCTGCTGCGGCGTCTGCGGTTCGTCAGTGGGCGTGGGCGAGCAGCTGGGGCTGGTGTGAGTGGAGGAGACCGGCGGCGACTGACTGGTAGACATCAGCGATGAGACGCTGAAATGATTCGGCGCCGCAAGCGCCATCGTTGGCGGCGCGTCGGGCTGGCTCAGAGTCTCGGTGAGGGTAGCCAGATGGTGTATGGCCTGACACTCCTTGTCCTGACTCAAGTCCAACGGCTGCTGACAAGGCTCCTCCTCTACGGCGATGGTCAGCGGTCCCTGAATCGGCGAAACCACGCCTCTGTCCTTGGCAGGCTCCAATTCCTCTGTAGCTGGCAGCTTCGTAGGAATACTCTTTCGTCGGTTGGGCTTGGGGGTAATGGCAGCGTGACCGTTGGTGCTGACCAGGCGATCGTACTCGGCAGCTGCTTCCGGTGGAGACACCACCCTGTAGTGTGCCGATACCATAGCCTTGGCACAGTTGGCACCGGGCGTGTGCAGCTTGGGGTTGGGGTTGGCCGAGTGACGGTTCCGACTGCGGCGCGAACTGAATTTCATCTTGCAGCCCTCAACAGTACATTGGTGCATCTCACGTAGGTGCACGGCACTGTGGTGGATCTTGAGCGCTCCCTTGTCGCAGAAGGTCTTGAAGCAGACCGGACATTGAACTCGGCGCTTGCCTGATGAGCCGTTGACCCCCAGAAGAGCGCTGGCCAGACGCTTCTTCACAAAGTTCTGCATTCGAAACCTGTTGGTGCCAGCAGAAGAGTGAAAGAGTTGGAAGGGAGGGGGAGGCGTCTGTTTGGACTCCGGTGAATCGTCCGAAGACTGCTTGAGTGACAAGTCCTCGGGCTCGGCTTCCCGACTGACCGGTGGGTTGAAGTCGACACTGCCGTCTGCAGATTTACAGGGTCGCGGCTCAACAAAAGAGACTGGACTGAAGACCGACTGGCCGGGGTTAGACTTGGTATCACGACAGTCACTGCCGAACGAGCTGTTCAGCAAATTGGAGTCATCTTCGGTTGACTTTGAGTCCAGAAAGTCGCCGTTGGACAGTTGTTTGAGCGGTCGGTTCACCTCCTGCGCCCTCATCTCTGAGGCCAACGACTTGAGCTCGGGAAACCGCGAGAAATAACGAATGGCAGTTTGTTCCTCCTCGCGAGTGCACATGCTCCAGCGACTCAGCGGCCGATTGGAGGTGTCCTGTAAAACAGCTTTTGTAGACTATACTATTTTCTAGAGACGTTTCAATATTTGCAGGCAAATGGTAACAGCGACCAGCGTAAACTACCGGTTCACTTGCAATGCAAGCAATATGTACATACACACTCTATCGATAAAAATGAAATACCGCTTTCTGACCTCACTTCCATACATCCGTTCCTTTTAGCTCATTTGTTGATGGATTTAGTTTTTATAGAAATACCGCTGCTAGGCATTCCCAAGATTGCTTACAAAATTTTAGCTGAAATTGGTTTTATATGCGAAATGGGTGTTCAGTAAAACCACGTAAATTTTGTGTCCAAAGCTGGGAAATACACAACAACAATGCTGTATATAACACAGCAGTTTTACTTAAACACGGTAAAAATTTAAAGAAAGTACATCAACAAAAATTACCAAAAAAGCTAACGGTTGGTAATCCGGTCTAAAAAGTGTTGGATTTTGTATCTTTGCTGTATATTCTTCACATAGATACAATATTCTCCCGTAATAATCTTTTGTTCAACGGGACATTCGTCCGATTCAAAATCCTAAGTGATACCCTATCGTCAATCAGGTACTGTATGGTATGGCTTATACCGGTACAAACAGCATACATGTACTACGGGGTTGGGATTACCCCTAGCTAGAAAGGCCAAATCCCCTCACTCCTTCCCCGCCTCCGAGACAGTTTAGGGACCCTCCCCCGACCCAAAAATGAAAGCACTAGTAGTGGCTGCAGTACTAACAAACTGGCTCAGAAATAAGCAAATTTTAGCTTAAAATTCGCTTGAAAAAGCCTTTGGAAACCGAATTTGGCGTTTTCATTGCTGTTATTTAAGAGAACTCGGTGTTTTCGGAAGTTTTTTTGCTGGTTTTTAGCTCTAAAACGCTATTTGGCAGCTTAAAATAGCGATTTTTAGCCTCTTTTCGGACCCCCCCTCTGTGCGAACCCCCCTCGACACCCCACCTGACGGAAACTCCCCTCCCACACGCCGGCCGAGACCTATTACATTTATATGTATGACAAACAGTATTATCTACAATACCTTAAGGGTGAACCTTACATAGCATCGATACTACACAGACATGTGCTAGCTAGCATTTCGTCTGAGGGGGCGGCAAATTTTCAAATCCTGAAGTTAGGCTGAGTGGAAGTAGCGGCGGTTGAGGGCGTTAAGCTGAATGATGGTAACCCAAAAACTAAAATTTCGGCATATTTTTGTTAAAGTAGGTTAAAACTAGCTAATCCGAGATCATTACCTAATTTAATTTTCTATACAATACAAAATTCTTCCAAAAAATTCCTGAGAGGGATAGGTGAGAGCCTGAGGGGTCAACCCCTTTTGCCCATGTCTGGTACTACTACATAGGTGGAGAAATGGCTAGCAAGAATACTAAACCTACAGAGATTTGGAGACGTAGGTAGGTGGTGGTAGGCTAATGAGAGGTCTATAAAAACTGGATGCACTTATGGATGGGGTTTCCAGTGCAGAGAGCAATGTGTCAGTGCCAGGTACAGTACGACTGAAAGGGCTGAGAGCTAAATTGGCCGGCCGACCGATTTGTCTTTGGCAGCCAAAAAGCAGATTGTCTTTCGGTGGCGGTCGGACGTTGGTTGGCCGGTGGCGTGTCAATTTGGCTGGCCTAGGTGGTTTTTGCTGTGGCCGGCCATGCATTCGGTGTGATAAGGACATAAATTTTTGGCGCCGTTTCCCCTTTTTCACAGACACGGGACCTTTCATTTAGATGGGGCTTTCTTTCGCGCCGGTCGGCTGCAAATTGTCCGAGAGCTGCATGTAATTTCGCAAAAACCGCCGGCCTTATGGGCCGCCGGAAAAATGGCCACATCCATCACCGACCCAACCTTGTCATCGACCGACCACCACGACACACTGCCTTTGTCCTGTCAAAAGCCTACGGTAGGTGCCGCAACGCACTATCCAAGTGAGCTGATAAGAAGGCTGTAAACAAACCCAGGGCGGCAGTTTTTCTGATGGTAAGCGTAGGCCGGGCGAGATGAAATGAAAACTACACCCATTCCTCAACCTTCCACTAGAACAACTACGCAGCGCGCAAAAAGTGAACTTAGGCTAAATTGCGTTACATCTCTGAGATAAAGCTCGTTAGGTTTTATTAGATAACATTCTCCTTTTATTTAGGTCTTTAGTTGGTCATTCTAACTGCCACGGGCAACAGCTTCAATTAGATTGGAGGAGGCGAAAATGAATTTAAAGAGAAGTAAGTCATTGACGTCTGACTCAAAAAAAACAGCTGATATTTCTCTACAGACTACCATTTTGTCCTGTTGTACCAGCAACAAAAAGCGCTGAGCTAAACGCGTCAGCAAGAGACAAAAACGCGTAGGTGGAATTTGACGTCTCGATTGCCGGAGGCGGCAGCAAAGAGAAACAGTTAGTTAGTCACCTGAAGTTGATAGCCCCTGTTGTACTCATCTTTGGTCCATCCGTACTCACACAGTATCCGGTCGACGTCGTCTTGAGCCATCGAAGCGAACAATCGATCCAGTAGAATCTTGAGACGAACAGGCACGGCCTGCGTGCCGTACAGTACCAGCGACGCCACTTCGTACACAGAACTCATCCCCAAATCCGTCATTCCGTTCGTTTAGACGCTGAAACCAGCACTTCTTTATAAACCTTCTACCAGACGGCGTAACTAGCAAAGACAGAAGTGAACCAGTTTTAGCTGCCTGTTGGCTAGGTACGCCCGGAAAGGAAGTCATACTTTTCGCGAGTAGAAGAGAAGGCATGACTAGGGGCAGGGCGAGTATGTACAGAGGGGAAGGCACAAAACTATGACAAGCCAACTGACTAGGCTCTAGTCGGTCTGGGTTCTCGCTCAACTTTCTACCTGCGTACGGCGGCTAGCGCATAAACAATAGCAGAGCAAAAGCGTCAATGACACATGACACTAAGCGCTGGGAGCAGGCGCTCACGGCTGTCGGCATTCGATCACTGGCGGCCCGGCCCAGCCAAAGACACTGTCCAGCTGCGTTCGGTCAAGCCGGACAACAAAACAAGCGACGTAAAAGCAGCGAGCTAAAGAAAGAAAGACAGGCGGCGGCGGCGGCGACCGGCCCAATGAAATGAATGCCGCTGGAGTCACAGCACACGTGTTGGGCGACTGTCTCTGTTTTTTGTAAGAGGTGTCGGCTGCTGCCAGGCTAGGCGTCGAGCCGTTTACGACACGCATGCAATACACAACACGCGGCCGCCACTTGTGCAAACACAAACGATGCACTGGCCACTGTAAACCCGACAGCCAACGACCGACACCCACCTACAGTACTCCTGCTGCTGCGCCACCTCACCACTCCTTCAGTAGCGTAGTCAAGGGCTAGGGTGGTGGTGGAGGTAGGAAGGAAAATTTTGGCAAAATACGAGTGTCGAATAAATTATGACCTGTACGTGTCTATTTTATTCCCCAGAATGCGTTTTTGAAGGCTAAATTTTCGAAAATTTCTCGCCCTGTTTAGGCTCCAACCAGGCCTTTTCAAACTAATAAAACTGCTAATTTTTAACTCAGAATACCTTTTAAATGCGTTTTTGGAGGCTAATTTAGCAAAATTCTCTAGCCAACCAGGCAACTTCAAAATTTTACACCCCCTCCTTTTGCAAAATCCTTTCCAATTCATTTGGTTTGGTTTTGTAAGCGGCAAATTCGCTCCGGCCTCCTATACATAAAAAGAATTGACGAGGTGAGGAAAACAGATCAAAAGTGCAATTTCTTAGGATGGACAAGTCAGGTTTGGTCGTTCCTGATTGTTACGTATATAGTTTTGTCCATGCCCATCGTTTTGGATTTTCCCCCAGCTGTTCATGAGCTTTCAGCAGCTAAATTTCGAAATCAGTTTTTGGGGCAAATAAAACCGAAAGTGTACCCTAAACTTTTAAGAAATTTTGTGCGGAAATATTTTCACACAGATCGAGTGGTTTTTAACTCATTGTACGATATTACGTTTATCAGTCGTCCTTTCACCCGCATCCAACAAACCGCTCCGAGAAGTTTACTTTGGTCAAACAGTTTGGTTAAACTCGGTTCTGAAGGTATACTAAAAAAGACACGATGGCGGATGGTCGGAAAGGTTGAGCAGTGGTACGTACGAGACGTCGCGTTAGCTGGGGTGGCGCCAGACCAGACGGCAGAGTGGAGAGGCCGGTGGTAGCGGAAAGACACAACAGAGCGATGTTATGGTAGCGATAAGGTGTAGTGTGTAGCTATCTAAAAAGTCGTGGCTGTAGCAGCACTAGTGGCAGTAGTGTCTCTGGCGTCAGGCGGCGCGAACGGGATGGATGTGCCGACGGCTAATTTTAGCGCCCGCTGGCTCGCTGCCGCACTGGTCTCTGGGGCCTGCAGGGACAGGGGGCCACGCGCCGCCGCGAGGTGTCTCATTACTGCGCACATCGCTTTACTACCCGCTCCGGCTGTTAGCGCGGCCAAATGGCATCAAAATGTCAAACCCGCGCGACTGGAAGCCACATCTGCAGACCTCGGCACCTCAGACTATTTTTGACTGCCAACTGACTCTGTTGTGGCCCGCCGCCCACCCACCCACCTCCTCGGCCCTACGCAACGGTCACTCACTGCACCTACCATACACAACTGCACTCCTCCACAGAAAGTTTCTTTCGCTTGTAAAAACGTTGTGTTTCTAGTAAGTCTATGTATAAAAATCTAAATCCGCTATGAAACTGTGAGCAGGAAATCTAAACGGATAAATAATTTGAATATTTTCTGGAAAAAAAAACAGGGGAAAGATTTCGTAATCCGTTCATTCTGAGCAATTACACACACAACGGTCTGTACGAGCTATTCAGAATCGTTTTGAAGTTTT
This sequence comes from Sabatieria punctata, assembly GCA_030248155.1. NCBI lineage: Eukaryota > Metazoa > Nematoda > Chromadorea > Araeolaimida > Comesomatidae > Sabatieria > Sabatieria punctata. The sequence goes on along the minus strand of JASANB010000655.1, from coordinate 27,034 downwards.
CTAAACAACAATGAAGTCAGTTAAACGACTCTGAGCGGAAATGATAGACCAAAGTTGACGAGGCCCCAAAACCAGTTCTGGTGGCCAGTGTAAAGCGACCAATGAGGTGTAGGAGGAAAAACGGTATTTACCGTAGACGGAGCCGGAGCGTCTGAAGAAGCAGGGCAGAGTGGCGGGGGAGAAGCGCACAGGACGGGGGCTGATTGTAATACAATATTGAGAGCATGGCTTGGCGACTGGCTTGTCCGATGACTATCTGTGCAAGTAGTCTCAGCAAATGCCGCGCTGGGCATAAGTCATCGGGGCCCAGTCACAGTCGGGCTCACAGCTCGCTGCTGCTGCATCTGATTCCGACAGCACCACACGTTGGCACGCTCAACTGCCAGCCACCCCACCACCGCCTTAGCACCACAACACTCGCGACACTCCACTCCACCGCACGATATATGGCACCCCTCCGCCCTCCATATGTCCGCCGCCAGACTATGATCGCTGCACTGCCAGACTGCACTACCTGCTCTGCTCTGCTCGGATGGAGTGCTTAGAAAGAAACTACCTACTAACACTACTACTACTACTACTAGTTAGTAAACAACGTTTGCAGATAGGATCTAAATGAGAATTCGAAATGTTTCTTACGTCACTTTAAAACTTGTGGTTTGGGACCAAAAGCAATCCTATTAGGTCACTTATAAAGCTAGCTTGAAAGAACTAATAGCTTCCTATAAAAACAGTTTGTACATCAAAATGTGGTATTACGTAGTAATGTACAGTTTGAGAAAAGGACACTTTTAGTAGACTGCATATAATACCAGAAAACCCTATAAACCCCTACTTGACGTCACCAATACACACTACTTGCTCAGCTGGGCCAAAAAATCGTATTTCAGTGAATAGGTGCATTCTGTATTAGAAATGGCAACAAAAAGAGATTTTTTTACTTAGAAAACGGGTGAGTTTACGAAATCACTGCTTAAATTCTGCAAACTTTTTGTTGATTGGCTCAAAAACGGCTTCCTACAGTAAAACTAATATGGATAGAACTTTGAAGATTTTTTAAGTTACCGATCATTGTTCTGGTACTGAGCATAAAAACCCTACCTGGAAAACACCCCGATATATCCAATACCCAATGGTACAGTAGCTCGAACTCTACGTTCTAGGAAACTTAGTTGTTTCCAACTGTAGATTACTGCTTAAAGCTAGTTAGGTGACCTAACATGATTGTTTTCGGACCGGAACCACAGCTTTAAAGTAACTTTTAAAAGGCAGCAGAGCGCAGTGTACTCAGTGAGGACACGACCGAAATTGGAGCAATGTTTAAAAGGGTTTCAAATCTCCTTCAAAAAAGCCTAACTACGTATGGTATTATACATATGTTGAACTTGTCAAAAGTGAAAATGACTAGAAGAGACAAGCAGACAGGTGGTAGTAGGTTAGTGAGAGAGATGGCGGTTGTATGAGTGGAGTGAGGATGTGAGTGATGGAGGCGTCTGATTGGATGGGGTTATTATACGCACCGTTGGGGCATGGCAGCAAGGTGTAGCTTGGGGACAGCGGCTGTGCTGCCAATAAGGCAGGCTGCTTTTCTCGGCGGAACTGCCGGATAATGATGTGTCTGAGCGGCGAGTCGCAAGTCATTTGTCACTGTCATACTATCTGCGAACACTGATATTAGCATCTGCGCCCAGGCCTACGCACGTTGACTGTCCCCTCTCCGATGGGACGCCACATTCGATAATGGCTTTTTGATTGCGCCACTCCACCGCACGCCACCACTTGTTGAACCCACACGCCCAGTACTGTACTCTACCGGTTTGCCTTGGTTCTCTTCTCTAGAGCAGTGTTGAGCAAAAATGCAGTCTCAGAACCAAGTACTGTGAAACCTCTGTAAATCGGACACTCGAGAACTCGTCTCTTTGCAGAGTCAAAGATACATGGCGGCTACGAAGCCACAGTTTCAATTATTTTTTCTTTCAAAATCACCCTCTTCCTTTCGAAAAAACGAACAGGCCAATAGAAAGTTGCTGAGTTTGAGCACAAACGTTTTGGGTTCGTCTCTTCTTGTTTTCCCAATTCTTCGGCTGTATCTTCGCACGCATGTTTGTGTTCTTTGCGACCGTCTCAGGCGAACACAATTTTTGTACTGCATGCAAACATACGTTTAACGCTGGCCAAGTGGTGTGTTTTCGAGTGAGTTTAATCTCAAACGATTGTAGTCTCTACAGTCCATTGTTGGCCTTCCGTTAAGGAAGGTAATTTGGAAAAGGTTACTCCGGGTGTGGTTCTATATAACAGACATCTCTAGCGCATAGCACGTGTACTCGGAGCTTAGCTTACTTGAGCTGGTGACGAGGGTGGGTGGCGGAGTACTGTAGCTGGGGAGAGTGGAGACAGAGGAGAAGAGTGACTTTGCCAAGTGGCCAAATGGCTGAGGAGCAGTGAGCGCGACGACTACCTACAGGTGACATCCGCAACCCTCGGGGATCAATTAGACGTGTGGCACATGGAGCGCGACAAGAATCAATACTGACTATGACAATCTGTTCTCTTGTCACCTTTGCTTATGGCCAGAACGGCTCTGCTCATTAGCAGCTCCTCTATCCTTTTTAGAGTCACCACACTCTCTAATCACACACTCTCTGTCCTCTGCCACACTTCCACCCTACTCCGCTCACTAGTGCACTAACTGCTGTCCACCCTACTACTCTCTCCAACTAAACCGTCACCGATTGATTGCTGAAATTAGTAAAACCACGCACATCAGCAGATACTGCATGATGCAACAGGTTTCTGTGTATAAATTGACCAATCAAAGCAGTTCGTACAGAGAAAGATCGAAAAAGCTCCGAAATCATCCTTTACAGTTAGGCACTTAACGCCGTATAGATATTAGTAGCAGTACCATATGGTAGAGGTATCTAAAATAGCTTTATGGAGGCTGCCGGAGCTTGAGTGTCTTCCTACTGTATATAGCAGTCTACTCGTAGGCTGAAACCATGAAAAGCTACAACAACTATGAACGTAGTACCCCTACCTTTGGCCTCTATGTATGGTGGCACGATATAGGCTACCGCTGCAAGCCCGATTATGGGGTACTGTATAATATTTGGTACTTTACATACGTACTTGCACCCATACATGGGCCGGAAAAATGGGTTGGGGTAGTCAAAATCTGAAAATTTGGGGGTGGGCCTGCCGATTTGGGGGTCGCGACCATTTTGGTGGATGGGGGTGGAGCCAGCAACAAAAGTCGGCTTCAGTTCAGGTGGGTGGGTGGGGTCTTTTGGGGGGTCGAGCCCTAGGTGGGGGGTGGGCAAACCCCAGACGCCCCGACCCATGCATGCTTGCACCATAACCGCTAAATACCGGTCCGGTACCAATGTTACCACTACTAAACTGCATAAGTGCCAGACTGTTTATCGTCTACACTCTAACCAAATGTACAGTAGTTTTGTTTTGCACTCTGTTATACATAGACATAGCCGGAAAAACGAAGGGGTTTGACTATGAGATATCATTATCAAGGAGTGGGGTTAAAATTGGAACTGATGGTGATCGTTTCAAAAGGACTGGTCCGAAGTTTATAGTCAAAATGGCAAAAACTGTACCAAACATTGCTTACCAGAAAAATCGTCTTGGATTCTCGATTTGGTGAGTGGCTATTCTTCACCAGCATGTTTACATCAACTGTAACAAAGACACACACGTACTACTACTAACACAACAGGCAGGGCAAGGCTGAAAGGCCTGCTTCATTCAACGTGATATGTACCTGGGATAAGGATGCCAAAACTGATTTGCAGCCAAACACCCCTTAAACTTTCAACTCTAATCACAATTCAATTCAGTTTGTAATGGGAATCAATTTTTGGAAAGTTTAATGCATTTTTCAATTAATTAATTTCAGATTGAGAAAGATTGCATTATTTGAACCCAAAAATTTCCGTTCTGAGCTATTTTTAACCAAAAATTCCGATTTTACACTATTTTTAGTATTAGAACCTCACCCCTGATAGTTGACAGCTCCAGACCTCCCCTTCGATAGACAACCCCAACCTCTCGATCGACAGGGTTCGTGCGGCTTTTGAAAAGTAAAATTCCCTGACCTTTCCCTGACTTTTCCATGACCAAAGTCAAAATTCCCTGACTAAACCAGGGTAAGAAAACTGCAACCAATGCGAGAAAATTTTGAAAAATAGGCTTTGAAAAATGCATTTAAACGGTATTCAGAGGGTAAATTTCCGGTTTAAGTAGTAGTATGTAAAGTCTGAAGATCGATCTTCAAAAGGGTGTTGTGTAAAGTCTGACAGGACTATTTGGCGATGAAATGTTTCTGCTGCTATCTAATTTTTCCCTGACCAGACGCCAAATTCCCTGACTTTTCCCTGATTCCCTGACTATTTTTAAATTCCCTGACTTTTCCATGACTCCCTGACTTTCCAGGTCCCGCACGAACCCTGGATCGACGTGCAAGCAGGAAAACAAAACGCAAATAAGCTTTTGTTCCGGAGAACAGACTACAAATTGTAAATTGGTATTTTAATTTTTTGCATCAAGTAAACCAATACTTTCAGACATCTAAACAACAAAAATTTTCATTTTTAACCTTTCGAAAACACCCCTTTAGGCGAACACTAACCTTTTCGTTCGCCTACGTTCTAAACAGATTTGAGCGTTTGCCTGAGACTCTGAGAAAACACACACATGAAGAAGCGCCTGCACGCGGCGAACACCAGCCAGGAGACGAATGAAGAGGGGAACAGAATTGTTCGTGTTTAAAGTTCTGTTCGTCGTGTCCGCTAATCCAAACGGACTAGGGTGATTTCGAATGGGTACCATAAACATTGCATTGCATTAATGGGCTAATCACTTTAATCACCATCGGGTACCATAAACAATTACTTGGTGATATCATCCAGTTGGTTCTGAATCAATTCCAACTTTTCGTACAAGGACAGCAACTGACTGTGGTTCATCTCAAGTGGAACCCGGTCAGTGCCACCTCCACGGTTCAAAAGCAACTCTACACACGACTGCACCTGATTAATGTTAGCTCTATTACCGCTGGCCACATCTATGTTCACACTCCAGTTGACGTCCTGCAACTGCAGAGAGCCGGCAGAGAAGTTCTTCAGTCTTTTCAACACCTCCCCGCCCTGCCGCTCCCACAACTGCGCAGACACAGTGGCAATCTGGTCGGAGAATCCGACCGCTCCAAACTCTGACTCTATCTTGGCTGTCTTCAGCAGATGGAAGGCCACCTGACGCCACACACTCACGCTGCACGACACGATCAGCGCCAGATCGGTGGCCGAGCTTAGCTGCAAAGCTGCCAGTAACTTCTGCTTCTCGTCTGCACTGAAAACTGTTTGGGCGTCCTCCACTGGAAGCTTTTCTAGAATCTTTTCGAACAACTGTGACACTTTTTTCGTTTCAATCCCGTTTAGCAGAGCAATGGCTGTGCGGTAACTGGCTGGCAGCTCAAACACGGTCGACATTGCACTCATTCGCTTTTCTTCCTTCAATTCCTTATTGAAAATTGAGCCGAAACCTTACTTTTCTTAACAAAATTCTTATTATTTTTATTTTTTGGTCAACCTACCGTAATATTGGTATGCAAAATCATTTTCTTATGTTATGGGTCCGTGCTGATTAGAGCGCCATTTTTAAACTACGTGTCAAATCAAGCACAAACCACAAGTCTCTCGTATATGTACAATTTTTGTGCCAACTGATTACTAAAGCAAATCTTAAGCTTGCTAACAGCTGATAAACAGTACACCTATGTGCACAGAGCTTTAAAGCGCAAAATTTTGATAACCATCATCATTTCAAAACGACCGCATCATTTGTATTGTTGCAGAATAGAATGTTTGGAAGAAGAAGTTTTATCTCAACGCAACCCAAACGCAAACACGTACTGGCTAGTCAGAACTCAGAAATGCACATGAGACACGCTATTGCTTGCAGAGAACGGTCAGTGCATTGCCACGAGTGGCCTAGCACTGCCTAAAACAAGGTACACATGTATTAGATAACCACATGTTTATGGCACATAAAGAAGATGGGACAGACCGATTTGCTCAACTTAGTAAAAATTTCAATGTATCCAGCATTAACTACTTCAACTGGGAGGGAGTTCCACGTATTGATAATCCTAATAGAAAAGAAATTTTGCCTGCAGAGTAAATTTTTGGTCAGGCCAGGTTTGTATAATTTCAAAATATTTCCTCAGGTTTTATCCACTTTGTGAATTTCGAAGAAATCTTCAGAGTTTACATTCATTAATCGATTGAGTATCTTATAAACATACTGCAAATCAATAATCAACCGTCGATATTCGAGAGTTTCTAATTATCTTGATACTACAAACACTCACACAAACTATCAAACTCTTCATCACTCCCCCTCGCGGACGTCGACTGGGCCTCTTCCGTTCCTGACGGCCGGGGAAAACGAATTGAATTGCTCCGTCTCTGTTGACTCGGCATCTCCGGAAAACTGATCTGTATTGACACCGTGCTGACTCGATCTCTTGCGCACCACGTTGCGGCCTTTCTGCGCTTTTGCCTGCATCTGATGACTTGTCATAGGAGAAACTGGATTCCATCTGTTATGAAGCGAACTCAAACGAACTGCCATTCTTTTCATCTGCCTTCTTCTCTTTCTCTTTACTCTCAACCTTCTCTCGGTCCTTCTCTTCTTCCTTCTTCTTTTCATCTATCGTCATTATATCTGTAGTTTTGTCATATTGTTTCTGCGGCTCTGGGGACAAGCCAGTTGGTGGGATGTTCTGTATGGTTGGAATGTTGATGATGGTTTGGTTGGTTGTTATGCTATGCGGGATGCATTAGCTTAAATTGGTGGGATGTTGCAGAATAGAATGTTTGGTATGCAGAGTTTTGACTGGTGGGCGGTTGGTCTGCTTGTTCATGTCTTTGAGATGGATTGGCGGAGATTGAGGTGTAATGTGCTGTATGTGTTGGAGCGTTCGGTCTGCGAGTAAAAAGGTCGTTCTAGTCGGGTGCTCTGGTGCGCAACAGTATAATTTGTGTGTTCTGGTGTGGGTCATTACTAGTCTATAAACTCCCTGTCAGTCATGAGGTAAAGTGGCGAAGTAATGAAAAGCAACCAAAGCTTTAGAAATAGTTTAGTTGCAGAACCTGTAAATTAACAATGCCTCATTATTCAATTTAGCTTAACCCATTCAGCCGCGGCTCACTGCTGCAGGTCCCTTTCGAATGGAAACAATGTGCTCTTCCGGATCCGTTTGTTCGACCAGTCCAATCAAAAATAATCGTTTTCAATAATGCTTGCCTAAATGCTTGATATGCACAGAACGCTGCTGTGTCTGCTTCTCAGTCTCAGTCCTGTCTTTTGCACGTTTTCTTTCCATTTTCTTAGAGATAATCCTCTGCAGAATCATGAGGGGATTGGCCGTTAATTATAGATTAAAAATCGCCAGAATCTCCAGAGTCTCTGAATCTAATAATCAAAAAAGTCGCCTTGTGCCAGCTCTTCTTCTAGATATTAATTAAAGTTTCTAAGAAACCTATGTACTAAGCAGACATGGGCTAGCATCTCGGCTGATGGGGGGTTGATTTCTAATTCCTGATGGCGGCTGAAGGAGCGGTAGGTAGGAGCGCCTGAAGGGGGCTGAGGGATGGTAAGCCAAAACGTCCGATTTTTTGTTAAAATCAAGGTTTTCGGGTTATTTTTCTTTAAAATAGGTTAAAATAAGCTCTTCTGACCTCATTTACACCTATTCTAGGCATATTTATATCACAACTTGTTATACAAAATTCTTCCAAAAAATTCCTGACGGGACAGCGGCTGGTTGATGGGGGTAGGTCAGAGCCTGAGGGGTCAACCCCCTTCAGCCCCTTTTGCCCATGTCTGCTGCTACTAAGTACATACTGTAAAAGTGTATGTTGCCGATCCGATCCGATCCGATGTGCGGGGGGCCTTACGGCCTGCGATCAGACTCGAGGTCCATTCCGCTACCCCGTGATTCGTCATCTCGGACGTTTCCCTTCTATCACTGCCAGCCACTCTAGCCATGCTGTTGGACGCCAGGTACTAAGAAAGTCCCTGACGCGTTGACGTCATGGTGATGTCGGCTCCCAACGTCCGCTAGGTCCGCCCCTGGTGTGAGAGAGGCCCCCCGGCCTAGTCGGTTTCCGTGGACAACTCCTGACGTCATTGATCTTCCTCCAACGTGGCATGCTATTGGAGCGGCTTCGGTGCAATGGCAGATCCAGTCGGTTCCCATTTTACCTACTCGCTGTAACCAGCTTTCGGTGGCCTGGGTGGAGCGTTGTGCCGACGACCAACTCTTTGCAGCAAGAAACTTACCGCGCCGAGAGGATGAACCACTACAACCGCTAGGGATGCAGGGGCCGCCGTGACTCAGAGGCAGCAAGCTACCCACTGAGCCAACGACGCGGCCGTGTATGTTGCCTTTGATTCATCAAATTCATAACTGCTAAATTCTTGAACGTTCTCCCCTATGTTACTGCACCGTACTCATTTTGTGGGTTATCAATAAACGACGCCGTACAAAAACCTCGATTTTTTCGGACCCCTCCCTTCAAAATCGCGTTCTGTCGTTCCTGGAACCCCTCCCACACGACTACGGTGGAAACCGTGCACGTACGAGTTTTATGCGGTCGCCACTAACTCTATTCGCATGTTTTTCTGCAGAGTTTTTAATGTAGAGAGCAGCGGTATCTTGTCGGCCAAATAAAAACAACTGTAAAGCGATTTTTGCCTGTTTTGTACATTCAAGGTCAATGTTCTCAAAAGCAGACTTCTAATATCTTGATTATTTTATACCAAAATAAAGCTCTTGAATAGCGCTACAAAATTCTAAAATAAAAAAATATGTGTAGAGGGTTCTAGTCGAGTAAGGGGCTCCAACTCCGCTTCCAGGGCAGCTTGAAAAAATCGGACAGCAAACTTTTTCATTTCGTTTCAATATCTATAATCGCCTACATGCATTTTGCATGAAAGTCAAGTTAGGAAAGTTAAGCAATTTGGTATGTGAGTCCGGCTGGTATCGAAATTTGGAAAAAATAGATGTCAAGCGAACACCAACGGTGCATGTTCGAACATCAGTGACCCCCTAGAACCGGAGCTGCATACCATCAAAGCTGGGTCAGTAGCCATTTCTTGGGTAATTTTTGGACGTTTACTGGAACGATCACCATTCACTTGTTTCTCTAGATACAGAATCTGTTTGCTACGGTTGGATAGCCCTGAGACTTAGCTTTCTGGCGCTGTACACCATGCTTCCAGATCCTGCCCAGTTAGCGAGATATTCTCCAAAAACTACGAAATTTAGGGAAATTGCCACTCGATTTTTCAGAAAAATTGTTATAACTCGTAGGTGATCGTAGCGCAAGATTAGGTCATGTTCGGAATCAGCGAAGAAAACTGCATATAATAGGTACTATTTCACGCATCTGTTTTATAAATCACCTACAATGTGAATGACAGAGCCCAGGACTAAATAACTCACTCAGGGCCAGTCAACTTGAAAAACAGATGTCATTTTCATATTATCGGCAAAAACTGTTTCAAGCGATGCAAATTTCATGGCTCTGTATCCTGCATATGACTGAATTGAGTAGCCTTTCAAACCAGCACGGTATTCCAAGTGCAACTGATTTGTTCACAAATTCTCAAAATGCCCACATCTTCAGAACTGCACAACATAGTTAAAAATATGGTTATTTTCGGAATCAGCAGCAAAAATTACACTTTCCAGCATAGTTCTTGCTCATGCTAATGAGTAGTGCCACTTCAGAAGCACAGCAGCTCCAGGATTTGAATATGAATTTCTCCTGACAGTCAGAGAGACTAAGCCATAGACGAATCCGTTCCTTTTATGGCTTACCTCTCCGACTATGGCTATGATGTTCCATCGATGGCTATTGAACGTCTACTTAGCCATACATGGCTACTTAGCCCTCTATGGCTACTTAGCCTTCTATGGCTACCACTCTTCCACAGCATAGCCAACTATGGCTACGTAGCCATAGATAGCTAAAAAGGCGGGGCCTCCTTGAGTTTAGCCATAGATGGCTACTTAGCATCTATGGCTAAAAGTGTGGGCCACCTCGATTTTAGCCATAGATGGCTACATAGCCATAGTTGGCTACCACTCTTTCACAGCATAGCCAACTATGGTTACTTAGCCATCTATGGCTAAAAGTGGGCGGACCCTGTTTTTGTAGTCATAGATGGCTACATAGCCATAGATGGCTATGTTGATACATATTTGGCTGAAAGTGAGCGGGGCCTGCCTTTGTAGTCATAGATAGCTACTTATTGGCCATCTATGGCTATGTAGCCTTTTATGGCTAAAAATGATTGAGCCATTTTAGCCATGGAAGGCTACGTAGCCATAGATGGCTATGTAAAATTCGATAGCCATCTATGGCTACTCTCAAAATGAAACTGAAATTCGGAATTTGCTGATCAGCTTGTCAGCTATTTCAGTTTCATTTTGAGAGTAGCCATAGATAGCTATCGAATTTTTGTGTAGCCATCTATGGCTACATAGCCATCTATGGCTATGTAGCCTTTTATGGCTAAAAACGATTGAGCCATTTTAGCCATGGAAGGCTATGTAGCCATAGATGGCTACATAGAATCCGATAGCCATCTATGGCTACTCTCAAGATGAAACTAAAATTCGGAATTTGCCGATCAGCAATTTCAGTTTCATTTTGAGAGTAGCCATAGATGGCTAAGTAGCCATAATTGGCTATGCTGTGAAGCAGCGGTAGCCAACTATGGCTACATAGCCATCTATGGCTATGTAGCCATCTATGGCTAAAATCGAGGTGGCCCCACACTTTTAGCCATAGATGGCTACGTAGCCATAGATGGCTATGTTGATGCGTAGCCATCTATGGCTATGTAGCCATCTATGGCTAAACTCGAGGAGGCCCCGCCTTTTTAGCTATCTATGGCTACGTAGCCATAGATGGCTATGTAGGCATAGATGGCTACATAGCCATAGTTGGCTATGCTGTGGAAGAGTAGTAGCCATAGAAGGCTAAGTAGCCATAGAGGGCTAAGTAGCCATAGATGGCTACGTAGCCATAGATGGCTATGTTGATGCGTAGCCATCTATGGCTAAACTCGAGGAGGCCCCGCCTTTTTAGCTGTCTATGGCTACGTAGCCATAGATGGCTATGTAGGCATAGATGGCTACATAGCCATAGTTGGCTATGCTGTGGAAGAGTAGTAGCCATAGAAGGCTAAGTAGCCATAGAGGGCTAAGTAGCCATAGAGGGCTAAGTAGCCATGTATGGCTAAGTAGACGTTCAATAGCCATCGATGGAACATCATAGCCATAGTCGGAGAGGTAAGCCATAGAAGGAACCGATTCGTCTATGGCTTAGTCTCTCTGACTGCCTGAGCCAGAAGGAGTCCAGCCAAACCGAGTTCATAATAGTAAATCAGCGGATAAAACTGCACCAGAATTGCAGATTTGTTCCTCATTATGAGCAAGAAAAATTTGTCCACCGCCTTCATCGTAAAATACCCCCTACCTCCAATTTTTTATCTGAAATAGGTTAATTTTGTTTTGGCATTTTGTGTTGCATCGTTTTGCAAGTATTTGCTTCCCCTTGCAGTTGTGGCAGAAGTTATAACAATGTTTCTGAAAAAAATCAAGTGGCGGCAGTTTTCATAAACTTCGTTGTTTTTGGAGAATATCTCGGTAACCGGTTAGGTTCTGGAAGAATGGTGTGCAGCGCCAGAAAGGCAAGTCTAGGGCAATGCAATTGTGTGCAAACCAATTCTGTATCTAAAGTGAATGGTGATCGTTTCAGTGAACGTCGAAAAATGACCGAAAAGTGGCTGCCCACCCAACTTTGAGGGGGTGTAGATACTGTTCTAGTGGGTCGCTGATTTTCGACATCGTTGCTGTTCGTTTGACATCTATTTTAACATATTTGGATACCAGCGAACTCGAAACCTTGATAGACCATTAAAAAAATAAGCGACCTGGTCGTTTTTTGTGAATAACTTTTCAGGAGGTGTCGGAGCGACTTAGGCCTCATTAACAAAGTTAGGGGCCGTCCATAAACTACGACGTTCAGAGAGGGGGGGTGGGGGTACCCCGAAAAACGTCGCAGAACGTCGGAGGGGGGGGTGGGGGGTTGATGCAAAACGTTGACGTATTTTTGGCCTTTTTTGGTAAGGTTTGACGATTGCAGAATAAGCAAGAATGCAGAGAAAGTCAAACGGTTTTTGACACATTTTTGTAGTTGTACAACATACAGTATGTTAGCGTGATTTGTACGGGGTGTGCAAAAAAACAACCCAGCAGATTTTTTACTGTAGCAACCGTAAATCCCAACCGATTTGAATAAATCTTTTTTGAATGAAAGACAAATAAATTACCGATTGGTAGAGTTTTCGTTAAGATGCTCTGCTTGGTTCTCGAGATATTTGCCCTCAAATTTGAAACACTAATTTTGGCAACGAACAAGAGTGATTAAAACAACCCAGCAGATTTTTTACTGCGGCAACCGCAAATCTCAACCGATTTGAATGACTCTTTTTTAACTGAAAGTTAAATAAATTCTTTAAAGATCGGTGAAACTAACTGGTAAATACGTATGTGAACAGGCATAAATTTTTTTATTATTCATTTGTGATTACGCAGTCAGAAAAGCAGCTTCAGATTTTGAACGAAAATTCGAAAATTTTATTTCGGGGGGGGGGGGGTTTCCCTCCCAAACGTCGTAATTTTTATGGGGGGTGATGATGGAAACGTCGGTAAACGTCGGAGGGGGGGTGGGGGTGCAAAATTTTGAATTTTTGAACGTCGTAGTTTATGGACGGCCCCTTATAGAAAGGGTCGAGCTTCGGTCTGGGGTAAATCCTAATCTGTGCTACGTTTACTCTGAATACTAATTTGAACCGGCGCGAAAGAAAGCCCCCATCTACAATAAATGAAAGGTCCCGTGTCTGTGAAAAAGGGGAACGGCGCCAAAAATTTATGTCCTTATCATTATACGGACCGTGTATACATATCGATATCACGTGTTTAGCTCACCGGCTCCCATCACTTGCCTGGCACCGTGGCTATTATTGTTGATCTTATGCTCTCTATTGTACTATTTTCTTCTTTTAATTCCAAACATTTGCTCATCAAGCTATTAAAACGCCTTTATCACTGAAATGCTATACAACAGTTCAGATTATTTTTCACTGATGGTAGTCGGCAGGTCGTATTTAAACTACGGCACACATAGAAACATTTCTCTTAGCCCAAATTATTTATAGAAACGATTTTCACCCAAGTGAAACTAAAAATTATTTCAGAAAATTGCTAAAATTATATCCATTGCTTTTGATGATTTTTTCAGCCTCTGACCTTGCAAATGCTTGAGAGCCGGTCTCTGACTTATAAATATGCAATATACACTGCTTCTCATGCAATAGAATCTCGCGGCGTTCTCCTCTAAAATTGCAGTAGCCACATGTCTTTGTGCGCACAAAACGTTGGCTCGCGGCAGAAGTATGGAAATTTTTCGTTTTCACGGACTTCCACCCGGACTTAATTGGCGAAATAAAACCTGATCGTTTAACGCAGACTGAAGTATGGCCATAAAGATTCCTCCTCTCAACCGCCTTCCCACAGTGTCCACATGTTTTATATTCGAGTTCATGTCTGCGAGGCCACCAACAAACACACGGGTCTAAAGCATGCATGAGGAGGAATAAGCGATAGAAACCTGTATGAAATATGGAGCCGGTGACACGGTTAGTTCGTTGCGTTGACACGGTTAGCACGGTGCGTTAACACGATATGAAAACACGTTATGTATATACGTGTTAACGCATCGTGTTTACGGTGTCAACACTGAGACGCACTCCAGCGTGTATACATATCGTTGACACGGTTTACACGGTGTGCATTCACGATGCGTTGACACGTGTATACGTATCGTGTTAACGGTGTCAACAAAGTTGTTTCCGCTGTGACCCCCTTTGCGCTGGAGGAAGGAGGAGAAAGTCTGTCAAAAATATGCGAAACTGATGAATCATGTACCAAAACCGTCTATTTTGTGCTCATAATGCCTTTTAAATTCGTTTTCGAAGGCTAAATTTTCAAAATTTAGAACTACTAAAACTTGTAATTTCTGTTAATTTTAAGTGTGGTATGTGTTTTAAACGCGTTTTTGAAGGCAGATTTTGATAAATTTTCTTTTAAAATTTTACACCCCCCTTTCCGAGATCCTGGATACGCCACTGCATAGTGCATCGAGTTTTTATAGACCGTCTCATTAGCCTACCACTACCTACGTCTCCAAATCTTCGTAGGTTCAGTATTCTTAACTGTCAGCCATTTTTCCACCTATGTAGTACCAGACATGGGCAAAATTGGTTGACCCTCAGGCTCTGACCTACCCCTCTCAGGCAGCCGCTACCCCCCTCAGGAATTTTTTGGCAAAATTTTGTATGTATAGAAAATTATGATAAAAGTAAGCATAATTTTAAGTCTGTTAAAAAATAAGTGACCTGGCGGTTTTTAGCGAATAGCGTTTTACGGAGGCGTCGGAGCTTGGCCTCAGAGCCAAAGTTGTAGACAAGGTCGAGCTGCGGCCTGGGTTAAATCCTAATCTGCGCTACGTTTGCTCTGAACACTAATTTGCGCTACGTAAAAATGAGCTTTTTCTCTAATTGCGAAGAAAATGAGATGACTGCAGTGTTCGATTCTAGATTCTCTGGTGACTCCAATGATGCTTTTATGACGCTTCTAGATCAAACCGTTCCAACCCCCCTAATTTTGGCTCAGAGCCCCCGGCCGGTCCAGTGTCAGAATCGATTCCAGCAGTCATGAATACACCATACAGGAAGTTTCAGCCAAATCCATCGGTCTGCCTATGGTTCCCTTTTCTATGTGAAATTTAAAAAAAACGCGATTTTTGCAGATTTTGACCGGCCATATCTCTGGAACGGTTTGACCTAGAAGCGTCATGAAAGCATCATTGGAGTCGTCAGAGACTCTACATTCGAACTCTGGAGTCATCTCATTTCCATCGCAATTAGGGAAAAAGCTCATTTTTACTTTTCGCAAATTAGTGTTCCGAGTGAACGTAGCGCAGATTAGGATTTACCCCAGGCCGGAGCTCGACCTTGTCTACAACTTCGAGGCCCAAGTCGCTCCGAGGCCTGCTAAAAAGTTATTCGCAAAAAAGCGCCACGTCGCTTATTTTTTGAACGGACTCAAGGTTCATCAAAATATCTCGGTTTAAACTGAGCTGTTCATTTTTTCAGGAATGTACGTACGTACGTATATGAAATTGTGACGGTCACGTAAACGAAATGCAAAGCAAACAGAGGGGTCTCGAGTATCGGTCAATGAGTGGGGTAGATTTGATATTTTAGGCCGGCAGCTGTTTGCGTTAGTCAGTGCAGAGCGTTAGCTTAGTAATTAGCTCAGAGTCCCTAATACATACGTCACACAGTCCAGCTGGTGTGTGTGTGTGTGTGTTGTGTGTGTTGTGGGTTTTAGATTGCAATTAATATTGCACCGAGTACCATGGGATGTGAGTGGCCGGTGGCGTAAACTCGTCCAATAAACGACGCAGCAGCCAGCTAATTCGACTCTTTAATTATAGATAAGTGGTGGCCGTGCGGACTGGCGGGAACAGGCCAAACTCGGCTGTCATAGAGGCCTCCTCCGACCTGATTCTCCTTTCAGCCTGCGATGAATTTACACCTCTGTCTGGTGTTAGTTTATCTGCTCACTCTAATCTTAATCAGCCCTTCTGCAACAGGTGCGTACTGCCTTCTTTTCATCGAATTTCGGCCGGCGCCAATATTGATTAAATAGAATTGTACTCTCGGAAGTTAAAAGAAACTGTCTGTTTAGCCGATTCGACTAGCCAAATCAGTGAAGAGTACAGCGACACCGACGACTCGCAATTAAACGACCGAGCGAGGCTAGCCAAACGCAAATTCTTTCCCTTTTCGGGTGCAGGGGCGGAGCGTTGGGATAGCCATCTAAAGCGTGAAGCTGAACCAGAGTTGGCCAACGACCGATGGCTTGATTTGCCTAGTAGAAGGGTTCCTTCTGACCTAAAGGCGAAGAAACGCAAGTTCTACCCGTTCACCGGGCCCGGCGCAGACCGCTGGAACAGTCATCTGCAACCGAAACGGCTTCGAATGCAAGCGGCACAGAAACGGAAGTTCTTCCCCTTTTCTGGATCGGGGGCTGAGCGATGGGGCAGTCACCTCAGAAAATAGAACTGTTTATGGTCCTACCTACCATGCCGATGCGTGATGTACAAGTACGTAGGTGTACGTGGTCGGGGTACGTTTGGATAAACTATTCTTCCCTGCAAAACGGTTGGTGTAGAGTTTTTGACTGTTCCCATAGGAGTTGTGGAGCGAGCGAGTTATTTTCTAAGCCACCAAATTGCTTTCGCCGCCGCTCGTTTGCAGGCTAAAAGTAAATAAATGCTGATACATGCATGTACGTCTGTTACAGTTCATTTGCATTTGGTCGCCATGACACCGGCATAAATGATGCGTGGTAAACTGGTAATTGGTATCAACCCAGGCTCGCAGCATACATAGCCTCTTGTGTTAGAAATACATAGATTTAAAAACTTTAAAATTGCAGTGATATGATAAAGGAGGCAAGATCACTAAATTATTAAGTTTACGTCTTTCAATACTATTAGTGCTGAAACAACTGATTCGATTGATCTGATAACGGAAATTAGTAGCCACAAGATAATTCGAATTTTTTAAATTTTATATTTCTAAGGACGCTGTTGGTACCATCCATTATCGGCAGGAAAAAAGTAGTCGTCAAACAGTCTGACCAGTAGAAGGAACGTTTCCAGGGTGTTTGATCGATTGCCGGGCGACTGGTGATGTGAACAGGCTCAGACATGACATTTTCATTAGTTTCCTGCCCAATTAGGAATATTGGGGCTTTGAAAACTTGTCTAAACAGATCTGTACAATGGGGACGGCTAACGGAAAGGCGTTCAATGATGTCCGACCGCCTGCTTTGTCGATTGGAGCGGCCTGCATTTGACAGTTCTCACTCATTTGGCACCCAATTTAGGCTTATTAGATCGGTGGTCAGTCGAGCGCCCTTATCACCTATGGATCGGTAACCGATTTCAGACACAAACCGGTTCTACCTACACATCTTGGCTGGTACATCGCAATACATTATTGTTTTCAGTGTAAGGACCGAGCACGCTCTTGTTTGTTGCCGGTCAGAATGAATTTCTTCAAGTTGTCGCCAAATCGCGGCTGGTTTATGGGTTCGAATCTATGGCTCGTTCTGCTATTAGTGGCATGTTTTGTGGCCGGAATAGTGGTGCAGCAGAACCCGTTGATGCTGCTGTTCCCGCCGCTTTTTAGCAAAATGGCTTTTTGGTTTCTCTACACGTTCACTTTGTTGCAATTAATCGTGTGTGTGATGGGCTACGTGGGCGTCTGTCTCAACCACATCAATTTACTGCGCTTTTATTGGGCCGCAATGCTCTTCATGATATTGGCCGACACAATAGTGGGCGTGGTTTGGGCGGTGGAGTTCGGAAATTTGCATAGCACCTACCGTCAGTTTCTCAGCGACCTCTGGTCTAAGAAAATCTCGCAAAACCAGCCCAAGTTTTGTCAGATTTGGCAGACGGTCGAAGTGCAGCTGAAATGCTGCGGTGCCTTGTCGCCATTAGATTACCAATCTTTTACCGACTTCTGCGGTCAAAATCTTACTCTAAGTCTCTACCCGACTTCCTGTTGTCCGACGGACGCTCGTTTATGCTTAGAAGAAGACTCCAAGCTAGAGAGCTGTCTCTACCCCTTGCTTCGATGGCTCATGTACCAAGCAGACATATTCTTCATAATCGGCTATTGTCTGTTGTACTTGTCAAAGATTATTCTCGTCTTCACACTGCGAAAGGAGATGCAAGAATTATGGTTAGAAATGTTGAACAGTCTTTATGTGAAGATCGGAGACGACCCCAGCTCTGTGGTCAACGCCGATGACGGTCTACCGACCAGCCAACGGGTGGAGATGAACCTTCAACCCTCGACCTCTACAGACACCAACAACTCTCTGGGCAGCACTCCGCCGCCCAGCCCAGACCGCCATACGAGGGTCAGGTTCTCAGATGAGGTGCAGGTCGCTGGCAGTATCAAACGGGCGCAGTCGGCTCCAGATTAATCTGACGCTTTCGCTTAAACATCGACACGCACCAAATTGGCGGATGTAAAAGTTTTTTATCGTCTGTTGTAAATAAATCCGTTTAGTTCGTTAAATTTGCGCTGCCCACTAAACGAACACTTTCAACCGCTAGTACACTGGCAGTTTTCAGAGACGGAAGGGAATTTTTTGCGGCCTCTGCTCATTTCCGAGTTCACGCGCCAGTTGTGATAGCCAGACTGATGATTTGAATTACCGAAATAATAGAATGGTTACAGCAAGCAAACACAGTAACATATCGACAAGGAAGTATTGAAAGAGGTTCAGACTTCTTGCTCTGGCCAAGGTCGGAAGTGTCTGATTGCTTCGAGCTACCTGCTTCAATTTTTGATTGTATAGTTGATCTGCATTCGTCAAGCGATCGCCGAGCATATCTCGGAAAGCCTCTGCCCTTCTCAGATATCTGTTACGAATTCAGATGGTGTGCTTGTTGACTTAATTATAGACCAATACCGTGGCTCTTCCAAAATTAATCGTAAACTATTTTCCAGAGTGCGGGCAGAGAAACCGGGGCTCTTCACATCGATCGTCACCCCCAGTCCTTTGTTCACTGCCCTGATTGTGTTTGAATGTTGATCTCCAAATAAAGGACAGAGCACCATCGGTTTTCCAGCTTTAACTGCTTCTAATAGACTGTTGAATCCGCCATGCGTGACAAATGCCTTCACCCTACTGCTCTCTAAACATTCTGCTACAGTATATAAGTTTTTACGGTACTGTACTTGTCTTACGTAACAGATCCCTCTGTGGCAGCCAATTAAAGGCATGAATGTGTGAGTAGTTTTCCGACTTGGGCAAAAGCGCTGGATTGAACTTGTATATGACAGAGTAATCGGGAAACTTGGCCAAAGCTTCGAATACATCTCGCTAAATCACATAATCAGTCAAACAAAGAGTTACTGTATAAACCTCAAACCTGAAGTTTCAGCGGCATGAAGTTCATATCGGCGGCCGTACCGAAAGACATCAAAATGACTCCTTTGTTTGTCTTGTTCAGGATAGCCTTGAATCGCGGCTCCAAATTAGTTATACTGTCAGATGCGTTTTTGTTCAGTTCGCTAAGAAACCAGGTCATGGAGGTGAGTGGACGCGGAAATTCCATAAACTGCTCTCCACTCATCAGAATGACCGCTACTCTCCCAACTACAGTACTCAGAGGCAACCCGGACCCGGACACCTGATCGAAGATAGAAAGCTGCTCGCTGACTTTGGGGTCGTGACTGAACCAGAACGAAGCGGCCGCGTTGCCGATGCGTTCGAAGAAAGTCATGCGGTCGGAATTTTTCCAGGCCAGGTGAGGAACGTATGTGGGAATGACGGGCAGAGCAGTAAAGCGAGCCACCATGTCGTGAATCCAGGGGAACGGGTAATCCAGAATAATGCGATCGCTCGGAATTCCTGCCAAGTGGGAGATCATGGTTGGACAGAGATCAAAACCTGGTGCCACTGCCACATCAAAATTTTCAGATCTAAGCCATACAGTCTAGTTTCCAACTCTACCTTTGTCGTACCTCAGTTTGTTGGAAAATGTTCCTTATTGTTTAATGAAAGCCGATTTTACTTTATCACGCCGCTCTATTTTAATTATTGCGTAATGGATTGCCAGCAGAGATGCGCTAGCATTTCGGCTGAGGGGAGTAGAATTTTCAATTCCTGAGAGGGGGCTGAGGCGGTGGTAAGCCAAAAAGTCCGTTTGTTGCGCAACTCAACGTTTTTGCTTATTTCCATTAAAATAAGCTAAAATCAACTATTCTGAGCTCATTTCACCCTAATCCAGGCATATTTTTATCATAATTTTCCATACAAAATTGTTCCAAAAAATTCCTGAGGTGGTTAGCGGCCGGGTGATGGGGGTAGGTCAGAGCCTGAGGGCGGCCAAACCCCTCAGACCCCCCTTTGCCCATGTCTGATTGCCAATCCGGTAGAGCGACCTGATAAAGTGCTAATGCCATTGGGGTGGCAGAAGTGTAAATCCGCCTTACGGCCTGAATCTAAAGCGTATAATCGAAGCCGTAGCAACAACCTACAGTAGATAATGATGTACATTGTATAAGAGTCTGGCACTTAACGCCGTTTATGGTCTGGCACTATATAAGGTGCCGGTCGGTACCATATATGGTGCCACTAGCATAGGTCCGGTTCGATACCATATGGTACCCATACATGTAACAGGGTGGTCTGGGGGTCTGCCCCACCCGACTTAGGCCAGACCCCCCTGGATGAGGAGACCCCCAAAGACGATTTTTCCTACCCCCTCCGATTTTTCTGGCAATTAATTTTTGCGATTTTTTGCAATTTCGGACACAAAAATTGCCAAAATCGCTTGTAAAACAGTACTTTTTAGCTGTATTCTAGCCCAAGTTAGCGACTTTTGACGATTTTTAGTTACTGTTTCATGCATGATGACCATCTAATGGTGCCAGTACCATAAACGGCGTTAAGTGCCTGACTGACAGTTGAACCAGAGTTGAGCAGTACCTCAATTGTTGGATAATTTCTTGCCCTCTCGTGATTTGTACCCTGCACCCTTCAGTGGCCACAATGTTTATAAAGTCCATCAATTTTCGTAACAGTTCTATGGAGTAGGGCGCCCAGCTGTTTTCAAAAAATTCGCCTCCAGTTTCTTTTAGCCACTTCTCTTCTCTCATATCGAACAAAAACTCTCTGATGTCCGGATGCAACGTTACGCTGCTGCTCAATTCGACGGTGGTGGCCAGAAACGTCCAGACAGTAACGTCGTGGCCAAGCAGTGCAGAGGCGTTGGCCAATCGATAATCGAAGATCAGATGACTAGAGCTGTAGCCGGCGGCGAAATGTAGGAGTTTCAGCGGACTGCAAAGACAGAATAGGCTGACTAAACAGGAAAACGTAGCCAGTACACGTCTGATATCCATTGCCCTGCTGTTTGTTGTGGCTAGCAAAGCCTAAACTTGTTGACCGCAGTGCTTTATCAGCATTGCCACCGATTAGATTGACACTGTACCGATTATTTCTGTTAGCTATTGTTTTCTGTAGACGCCAATGCTGTACTTATAAATAAACCCATCGTTAAAAATCTTGTAAAGACCGTTGTCATGCCTAACTTTTCAGCTTTCCTTTCCGTTTAACGATACATCAAAGTCTATTACGAATTAAAAAATCAACCTAATCTCTTTCGAGTAGTTTGCAGTGAACGCAGTACCACTGTGAGCCAAGATGTTATCTGGTATCCAGTAAGGGTAGACAACTAATCACCAGTTGTTCTTGTTTGCGCTGTCCATAGACGTAAAGTGGTTGCAATAGAGATAAGAGTGCCCTGAAACCATGACAGTGGTTTGTCTGGACGACATAGAGCGAATAGCCGCTCAAAACCTGCCAAAAGGTGCTTACGACTACTATCGAAGTGGTGCCGACGATCAACGCAGTCTCAGAAGAAATCGACGAGCCTTTTCAAAGTAAATCACGGTTCTGGTTGTTGTCTGTCTAGGCTTCTACAAAATCCGGTTTAGATGGTTGATCCGACCACAGATGCTAAGGGATGTGTCGCGCCGAGATATGACAGTCAGTTTATTGGGCGGCATAACAAAAACTTGACTTTCCAATTGGAATCACCTCCACTTCCAGCCAGAAACTGGCTCATCCGGATGGCGAAATAGCCACCGTGAAAGGTAGAAAAGATACATGGGATTTCAAAACTGTTTGTGT
The DNA here is from genome assembly GCA_030248155.1 of Sabatieria punctata. Lineage (NCBI taxonomy): Eukaryota > Metazoa > Nematoda > Chromadorea > Araeolaimida > Comesomatidae > Sabatieria > Sabatieria punctata. The sequence continues at coordinate 5,088 of JASANB010000655.1, read as the reverse complement.
TATTTTCAGCTGCTGAGTCGCTGAACAGTCTGATGATAGCCAGTACAATAGCTACCACCTCCCTTGAAGATATTGCACATGCAGCTGCTGCAGCCAACCGTTGGTTCCAGTTGTACGTCTACAAGGATCGCGAGCTCACAAAGCGATTGGTTCGACGAGCTGAGACGGCTGGGTACCAAGCACTGGCCGTCACTGTCGACACTCCGATTCTGGGCAAACGTCGAGACGACATGCGAAATCAATTCTCGCTTCCGCCACATTTGAGGTGTTTTTTATGGGCTATTGGCAGTTCTCTACTGTGATTGTTGTCTAAACAAATTCACCATAATTAACCTCAGTCTGAAATCTTTCTACAGTGTTGGCCAAAAAAAGGTTGCCAGATCTTTTTCGAGTTTTCCGAATAATTTTGACTGGCTGCCATTCGGTCAATTTTCAAGCGAATGAAAAGATATCTGGCACGATTATTATCATTTCCTTAAAGATTGTTTTGGGATAGTTGGGAGTTGAATTGTGCCATTGATCTTAAATTTGCGGGGGCATCTTTTTATTTTTCGAAGATTATGACCAGCCGTTTCGCACCACGATCCAAATTGAAGAAAAAATTGATCGCTAAGCGATCCTGGCCACATTTTTCACCGATAACACCCTTCCAGAAAATTGCGTTGCACTTATGGAGGTGTTGCACTTAAGGAGGTTCTAACCCAATGGACGGTGCCATGATTTAGCGTTGCAGTGGCAGGCACTATGGAGGTGTGCCGAATGCCAGACATGGGAAAAGGGGGTCTGAGGGGATTTGACCCTCCTCAGCTGGCTGACAAGAAATTTTGGAATAATTTTGTATGGAAAAAGTATGCGTAGATTAAGTGTAAATGAGCTCAGAATACTTATTTTAACTTATTTGAACGAAAAATAAGCCAAAAAAACCTTGATTTTAGCCAAAAATCGGACTTTTTTGGCTTACCATCCCCTCAGCCCCCCCAGCTGCTCCTACTCCCTCAGGAATTGAAAATTCTACCCTCACCCCCATAAGCCGAAATGCTAGCCCATTTCTGCGTAATGCTATAAGATACGGTATATGTCGGTACCTAGAAAACCGTTGCATTTATGGAGGTTTGCATGTATTTGGAAAACTCGAAAAAAGGCCAAGCTGCCTAATTTTTGGCCAATACAGTATTTCAGAATGGCAAACTTTGAGCAATCGGACAGCAAGTCAAGGGCGGTATCGAGCAAGCAAGGCACGTCGTGGTTGTTTGAGTACGCTCAGAAAATGTTCGACCCCCAGCCTCACTTGGAAAGACATAAAGTGGTTGACAGAACTGACCCGACTGCCGGTCATAGTCAAAGGCATTCTGACTGCCCAGGACGCAATGCAAGCCTACCAGCACGGCGCCAAAGCAGTGATCGTCAGCAACCACGGAGCCAGACAACTCGACTCTGTGGCCGCCCCCGTACGTCTTTCGCTCTTACTGCCGCGCAAATAGGTAATTTTTTAGATCGAGGCTCTGCCAGAAATAGCGCAGGTGTTAGCAGGGAGATGTGAGGTTTTTCTAGAGGGTGGAGTCAGAACTGGTAACGACGTATTCAAAGCGATCGCACTTGGCGCTAAAGCAGTCTTTGTTGGCAGACCGGCGCTTTGGGCATTGGCTTACAAGGTTTAGTTTGTTCTGAAGAAAACAGACGTACGTATGTACAGAACTATTACGAAGAAATATTACGTATTATTATTACGTAGTAGGACAGAAATATTTAGGGCGAAGAAGGAGTCAAGGAGATGCTGTCAATCCTGCGAGACGAGTTCGATTTGACAATGGCTTTAGCAGGTAAATAAACTTATTTTGTACGTAGATTATAGCTGAGTCTGTGTTTTTTAGGATGTCGAAATTTGCGTGAAATCAACCGTGATATGATCGCTCATCGAGCACAGTTTGCCAAGCTTTAGCTTTTGAATGTTAGCCGCCGAAATAATCGGTTAGGCTGATTTCTGTGGACAAGTTGGGTAAACTTTGGTTGCTTTTATGGTTAAGTTGCATTTTTACAATGAGGTCAGACTCTATTGGCAAACTTGGCTTCATTTAGCTTTGCAGATATAAGATAGCGAATTGTTACGTAATCAGTGGTATCTGAAATATTGTAACTCGAACATATTGTAGACTGTTATGCGTTCTAACTAATGCTCGGATCATAATAATAGTACATACTTTTAATCCAAACAACAAAATCATTGCTGCCAGCCATAGCCGACCGAAAACCAGGCCGAAAGAAACGAACGCCACGTGGAAATTTTCTGATCAGCAACTACAGCAGCGTAAAATTCAAGACATTGAACACGCTGTTCAAAAGAAGTGACCAAAAATCGGAGACAAACACAATACATCTGCGAGAGCCGTGAGACATAGACTTCACATATAATTGTACCTACTACACACCAATATTATCGGCAATTCAAATCGACGTCTAATCGTGCAAAAACCCACATCATCAATCAAAGCGATATGTCGACTGCAGACAAACTTTCAGTAAGGAGGAGGGTAGTAGAACTGTCCGTACTGGTTGTACTGGGTTGGAAAGTTGCCCTCAAACACAAATACAAGCTCCATTGGCTCGTACGTAGAGACAAAGAGAGCTACAGTACCTGTGTTCAGCGCCTGTTGACCGTAATAGTTGTAGTCGTTGGAATACTTGCATAGCCTGAAGCTGCACCGTCGGACACGCGAGGCCTCTTCTCGTTGTCTCTGAAAGCGAAGCCATAAACTATAAGAGACGTCCAAAACTGCAAACTCTATGTATTTATTATTACATTTTCAAATAACGCAAAAGTTACTGGAGAACAATGTGTAGATTGCTTTGTTTCCGCAGTTTCTATAACATTATTGAAAGTTTCCTGTGTTAAAACGAATTCTATCTACCAGCTTTGCTTTCAGACAGTTGTGAAACATCGGTTAGCAATTTCAATAAGAGCTTGCGATGCACTGTCATTATTACCTGCCCAACTCGGGAGCTTTTCGTTTGCTGCCTGAGCCGCTAACTGACTTGAACAACTTTAGGTGCTGCTCGAATGCCTCTTGCACTCTACAAAAGTCTATCCATGCTACAAAACTAAGACGAAGAATCAATGGTACTGTGCAATGTCGGGACTCAGATCTTCCAGCAGTTCTAGTTTTCTCTGGGAGAACTTGACTTTCTCGGCGTCGGGCAGTTCAGATGAGTGGATGGCTCGGTCAAACGCAGCCAGAACTGCACTCAACTCCATCGGCTCGGAAGAATAAGCCAGGTCTATCAGTTGTAGATACAGTTGACCATTGTCCTGCAATGAAACGGATAGATGGCCATACGGGAGCTACCGTAGTAACAAACAAAAACGTAAAGTTGAGTGAAAACTCGCCTTGTCTCTGGTGAGAGCGTCCTGCAAAATCTTTTTCGGCCAGCTTTTTGTCTCTTCGAATCTGTAATCTCAGAACCATGCACTTTAGCAATAATTTAAACTGCTCAGCCAGCACGAAAACATCTACAGTACCTTGGCTTGGAAGCGAGCAAACTTGATGGCGTAGAAAGAGGCCACTTTAGTGGGCGTGCGAGGGTCTCTCAGCACTCGTTCGTATCGTTGCGTCACTGCGCTGTAGTCTGGCTTTTCGTCGGCCGGGGCGTCAGCCAAAGCCCTGCGTCTTTCTAAGCCTATTCTGCGCAACTGAATCGACAGCAATCCCTCGCAACGGCGGTCGAACTCTGTTAGCACTTCTTTCGCTTCCTCGTAACGCCCTGCAATACCTCATCTCATACCTCCAATACTCCACTTCCACTCAGCACTACAGATGGAACATATTAGGATTTTCAAATGTATATGTATATATACAAAGTAGATTCAAATGTACTATATGAATATGTATATATATACGTACATATGCAAACAAAAATGGAATTATTGCATATTTGTATATTTTTAGAAAATTGCACAATTTAGCTGAAAATTCATTTTCTGGACTTAAATCACATGCAAGACTATTATTGCTAAATAGACCCCAAATGAAATTTGTCTTGAGGAAACAGTGGATTTACACAACAGCACAAATATCCTAAGAAACAATAAAAACAACTTAGTTTACTACTTCATTTCAAGTACAGTAATCAATCGAAAACTGGCACAAAAATTGATTAAAAATGTAAACAGTGTCAAGCTAGCAAACTGAGGTTTGTGATAAATGAATCCAAATGATTCTTTTTCATTACAAAACTCAAAGAATCAGTAAATGATTCGCAACATTTCATTATATGCTTCCTTAACCAGCATAGACTTTAGCGAAAATTCAACCTAGCCTGATCGTAGAATAAAGGTCTACACTTTTGAATCATAGTTAGCAGAGGAAGAACCCAAATTAGAAAACGAACGTTTCCTGCGGCATGAAGTTTTGAACATGATAACTGTGTGAGGTAGTGCCATTTTTCTATCACTAGAAATATGCAAACCGGAAATATACAAACCGTTTGCATATGTATAAAAAAAAAAACATTGGAAAATCCAATACATATGTATATTATACAAGGAATGTATATGTATATATACAAACCAGCACTTACAGGTTATAGTTCCTTCTGAAACGAACTTGGTTTAAAACTCAAAAACAACAGACTTCCAGTTTGTAACGGGGGGAGGCTTTTGCAATACTCGACTCACTGTTGTCCAGCAACACTTGTAACTATCTTGGAGACGTACAGTATTACAGACGGCTAGACAGTCGCTTAGCAGCAAATGCCCATTTAGAAGCTGACTAGGATCAGCAGATCACACCACCGATTCAAATCAGCCCCAAGGTCAAATCCAGTGCAAAGAACTCTAATCTCTTTTGTAATTAGTGAAAGCTAGAAGAAACTAAACAGGAAAAAGTTCGTGGTAATAAAAAATAGTATGGAAACATTTCTTATCAACTCCAAACCAATATAACCGGAAACTGTAGTATCGCCCAGCTCTGCATTGCACTGATTTTTAGCATACATGTAACAGCGACCCACGGACGCCAGACCCCTGACAGGAACCGAGACGACTTTTGAACCACTCTCAGATTTTTATGGAACGCATTGTTTGGGACAATTATC